>CAUYQV010032169.1:0-20273 GCA_963574575.1 Galagoides demidoff
ATTATAGTGCTGGAGGAAATCAAGTTGCTCATGTAAGTTAGAGTCTCTCTTATAAATTGAAGAGCATTCTGGTTGGGTGCATACATATTGATAATTGAAATCTCATCATGTTGAGTGTTTCCCTTAACATGTATAAAGTGATGGTCTTTATCGTTCCTTACTTTTGTTGGTTTAAAGATTATTATATCTGTGAATAAAATTACGACACCTGCTTTTTTCCTGATTTTCATTTGCCTGAATTATAGATGACCATTCCTTCACCCTGAATCTATATTATTTTTTAAGATAAGATGAGCTTCTTGTATGCACCAGATATCTGGCCTGAGTTTTTGTATCCAGTCAGCTAACCTGTGCCTCTTTAAGCCATTCACATTAATTGAGAGTAGCAATAAGCCTGGCATTATTTTGGGTGTCGAATTTTTCAATAGTCCAGTGGACATTTTTAGTCCTTTTGTCACTGTGGAAGTTAGGTTTTGATCAAAAACTTCTGATTGAGTTTACTTTGTGGTAAAGCATTGTGATGGTCATTGTGGAGGATGGGTCTGAGAATATCCTGGAGAGCTGGTTTAGTTATGGCAAATTTCTTCAGCATGTGAATATCATTAAAGTATTTAATTTCTCCATCATAAATGAAAATCAGTTTAGCTGGATACAGGATCCTGGGTTGAAAATTGTTTTGTTTTAGGGGGTTGAAGGTAGATGACCATCCTCTCCTAGCTTGAAAAGTTTCAGCAGAGAGATCTGCAGTCATTCTAATCTTTTTCCTCTTGTATGTTTTGGTTTCTTACATCTGACTGCTTGCAGTATTTTTCTCCTTCATATTAACTTTGGTGAAGTTAATTATGATATATCTAGGAGATGCTTTATTTGGATTAAGTCATGCTGGGGTTTTAAAACTGTCTATCTGAATTTCAGCACCTCTTGCAATATTTGGGAAGTTACCCTTGATTATCTCTTGGAGTAAAGTGCCCATACCTTCCAAAGCAACCTCATCGCCTTCAGGTATTCCTATAAGGTGAATATTAATTTTCTTGCAATTATCCCAGAGCTCTCTGAAAGAATAATTCATTTTTGCTCTCCAATTCTCTTCCTTTTTGGGTGTTTGGAAGTGTTCAAAAGCTTCATCTTCGACGTCAGAAATTCTTTTTTCTTCCTGCTCCATTCTGTTACTGAGGGATTCTACTATATTTCTCATATCTTGAAGGGCTGCAACTTATTTTCTTAATGTGTCAAAATCTTTGGTTATTTTCTCTTTGAATTCATTGAATTCTTGGGACAACTTTTGATTATTCCTAGAATTTATAATTACATCTTTACTTCCATTCTGCTAATCTTATTTGATTCTTATCTGATTGTTAAGAATCTTAACAATCTAAGATTGATAAGAATCTTATCTGATTGTTTTTCACCATTTGCTAGATTAGCAGGTAAGGTGAAATTGGATTGGACGCTTCTGGGGTTGTGGCTGACCATCCCTTTACTAAAGAACTGGGACTAGTGACTTCAGCTTTTCCTCTACAGCTTTGCAAAGGACACTACAGTACTACGGCCTGAGACTCTGGAGACCTGCTTGCTGTGGTGGGGCTAAGTGGCTCTGTTTTGTATTCAGCTGATCTCTGTCCAATCCTAGTGAATCAGTGAATCTGGGTTGAAGTCTCAGCTCTGCAGAAATACAAGCAAATAAGACATCCCATCCCCACCCCCCACAGGCAACAACTGGAAGAGGAAAATCAAATGTTCCCACTACAACAGAACCAGGGTATCACCTTGGAGTGTCTTCAGTTGATTTGTTTTGTTCAAGAGTTCCAGACCAATTGTCCCAATCAGCACCTACTCTCTAGGTGAAGAACTCTCTAGCAGGAGAGTTCAAAAGATCTCCAGCAACTAGATAGCAGGAGTCTACTGGTAGCTCAAGCATGACTCACTCCCGTGCTCCTAGGAGTCAGAATGGCCTATCCAGTAGAAGGTTTGGACCAAGGTAGGTGATCCCTCTTTCCCCACCTTGCTGTTCCTTCACCACTGGACTCTGATAAACCCCAGTCTCTGGTAATCCTATTGCCAGTCTCTATTAACCCAGTCTCTGTGGTCCAGTTCTGTCCAATAAGCAAATGTGCTAAGGCTTTGCACCTGCTAGAGTCAAAGTAAAGTCAATGCTGCCTCCTCTAGGTCACTACCCTCTGCCACCAGCCAGCAGGGGGAGCTGAATCCTGCCTTCCTCAGGTATTCAATGACAACTGGAGAGTGTTCCACCTGAGCTCAATCGAAACCTGAGGATATTCAGACAGCAAATGTATTTCTCCTTCAGCCACTGCACCTTTGCTGGCGCTCTTCTGTAGCTGTGGTATCCCTATAGGGTGAGGTCTGACTCCCTCTAGCAGTCCACAGAATTGGGGAGGTGACTCTCCAAAATTAGACCCAGCAGGATCACTCTATTAATGCTAATATTGGGTGGGAGGTGGGACTCCACTTGGGTTCATACACCTCAGCAGGTCCCGAGTCTCCACCCATCATGTAAATACCCAAGCCTCCACCTTCTGCTGAGATGCACTTCCTTAGAGCCAGGTCAGACAATCTCTGTTCTGTGTCTTTCTATACTGTTACCAGATTCACAGATACAGCCTAGCCACACTGTCACCGTCTATTCAATGCCCAGTCCTAGACAATAAGTGTGGACATTCTGGTCTCTGCAGGATTTGGACTTCTAGACCACCAGGCAAGGGGGGAAGGGTAGACTGGAAGTTCAAGGTGGCAGGGAAAATACTTGTTCAAACTTCCTGCCTGAAAAGGGAATTCCTAGGCTCACAGCAGGGACTCTCTGGAGAATGAGTCCCAGCTTCCAGTAAGTCACTCCTGTGGGGTGAGAAAAGAGAACCTGAGTTCACCACTCACTAGTAGAGATCCCACAGCAAGCAGGCAACTCTCTTGGGGGAGGGGATAAACACACGTCCTCTTTAGGATGAGTTCTATATCTGAAATTTGTTTTCTTGGAGTTACAGCTTACCTTGGCAGAGGAGCTGTGCAATTGTTCATCTTTTCTGTCAGCTCAGCTCCCACCCTTCAGTGTTGTTGGGTTCTTTCTGGCTGTTATCTTTCCCTCTGGACTGGAGCTTCTGTTGAAAGCTGGCTCCAGTCAGTCATCATCTCCCATCACCTCTTGTTCTTATTGAATATAACAATTGGAGTTACAGAAAATAGCCAACCTGAGAATTTAGCAAAACACAAGATATGTTGAAACAAAATGAACAAATAAAAAAGCAACCAGACACACAAGCACACAGATGCACAGATAATCAGAAACACATAAGCCAACAAACAAAAAAAAAAAGAAAAAATTCTAATAGCTTGATGTAAGCACTGTCAGCAACCATAAGTAGGGAAGAATAGGATAAGGAAAAAAATGGTATAAATAATAATTTTTTAAAAAATTAACAATAACTCCTACATGAAAAGGGAAAAATGCAAAAGATCAAAAAGAATGAGCAGACAAAAAAGAAAGAAAACAAAGCAACACCAACAACAAAAATATGACTTATATGTACATATATACATATATAAACATAAGGTTATACTTACGCTGTAGCAATCAACTTTAGTAGGAATATATATTCATGTTGCAATGTACTTTCTGGACACCAGGTGGCACCATGAGTGGTTCCCAGGCTTATACCTGATTCATGGTTTACACTGTTTTTGGTCATTGCCTGGCTACTAGTTTGGCACTTAGACCCTACCTAGTTGTTGATTCCATCAATTTCAAAAAAAAAAAAAAATCTTCCCAGGCAGGTTTCACAAATTCTCTCTGCAACAGTTCCCATGAAGTGTGGGGTATCCTGGACCTGCTTTGGGTGCAGGTTGGCTGCCTGCAGCTGAGACTCAAATCACAGCACCTGGCCCATGTGAAAAGGTGCCTGTGGTAGTCACCATTTCCAAAATTTCTAAATACGTCTGCTTCCTGACTAGGATCCTTCCTGCCTGAGTGTCTCTCTATCCGCCTAGCCCCAGTTGTGCCGCTCCAGACAGCACCCCTATCTGACCACCAAATTCAGCTCAGGAGTCCACGCTTCACCAATTTTTCCACACAACACCTAGTTTCCCCACGAACTGGGAACTATAATCCTCCATGGGGGCAGAGCTTGTTACCTCTGCCGCTGCCCGCTGCTTAAGCAGCAGCACAGAAATTTTTCCGGCAGTCTCCACAGCTCTGGATTATACTTGGAGTCCAGCAATCTGCCACTTTGCTGCACACCCCAATCTGCACACCCCAATTGGTCTACACCAATATTCCCTGCCAGGAATGATCTAGCCCACTCACTCTCACCTGTTGCTTGGAAGAGCTGAGCTAAATGTCTATCCCATCCCCATCATGCTACATCTCCTCTTTTATTTGTGGAAATTATTTTTTCTTCTTGGTACAATAAAGGAAACTATCACTTAAGTATTGTCTGTGTAATGGTTGTATACAATTTCATGTATAATATAAAGCTTTCTGCTAGGAAATGTTCACATTATTCTCTCATAGATAGATAAATTGAGTAGTTCTTTCCTTAATCTAATAGAGACGGTTGACGTAGACCTAAGTTCCAATATTTGTAACATTCTATGTACCTTTTATTCCACTATTCTATCATTTCTGGTTTGCCCTAGGACATAGGATAAAGCCCTTTAGGAATTCCATCTGAAAGCCTGATTTCTACTAAGTCTGCTTCTCTTTGTTGGAGCTAAAATTTGATTTTTTATCTCCTCAACTAGCCTCTTTTCCAGGGTAATTTAATAATTCGGCAAATGACTTGAGGGAAAAATATTGATCTAATTTTTTTGGCCCTCTCTAATCTTTAGGATTTTGGCCCTTGAAGTGTTTTGGAAGTGATTTTTATCTCTCCCAAAAGAGTGTCTGTCAGCCCAGCCCGCTGCCCAGAATTTCAGCCTCTGACCTAATTATTGTTAAACTGCTACTACAAAAAAGGGCTTACTTCTCTGTGACTCCTTTCCAAAATCTTTTTGTTTTTAGTTTGAACAAATTTTTATTATGCCAAGATTGTCACATAATTGGATATTTCTCTATGTTGTACACAATTATTCTTACTCTCCATAGAAAGGCTGTTTCTTAACTTCTCATCTGTTGATGGCAAGCACTAAAATCTTGATTTTCACAGAATAGTAGTAAAAATGCCTCAGTGAGTTAAGTTAAAAGTAGTACATTGGTACATGGATCTTGCACCAATAATCAGGAATGTATACATGTGTTTTTATTAAAGAATAAAAAATATGGAACTGAATTAATCTGAATAGCTTCTGCACAGCTAAGGACACAGCAAGCAAAGCAAATAGACAAACTTCAGAATGGGAAAAGATATTTGCATGTTATGAACCTGACAAAGGATTGATAACTAGAATCAACAGAGATCTCAAATTAATCAATAAAAAAAGATCAAACAAGCCCATGTGTCACTGTGCAAAAGACATAAACGGAACCTTCTCTGAGGAAGACAGATGAATGGCTAACAAACATATGAACAAATGTTCATCATCTCTAATCATTAAAAAAAATGGAAATCAAAATCACCCTGAGATATCACCTAACTCCAGTTAGAATAGCCCACATTACTAAGTCCCAAAGTTGCAGATGCTAGCACAGATGTCGAGAGAAAGCAATACTTTTCCACTGTTAGTGGGACTGAAAATTAATGGCAGAAACATGGAAAATCCTTAAAAGACTCAAATTAGACTTCGCATTGGATCCCACAATCCCATTACGCATCTACCCAGAAGAAAGAAAATCATTTTATCATAAGGACATTTACACTAGATTGTTTATCACAGCTCAATTTACAATCATTAAGATGTTGAAACAATCTAAATGCCCATCAACGTAAGAATGGATTAACAAAATGTGGTGTATGTATATCATGGAATACTATTCAGCCATAAAAGAGATAGTGACTTTACATCTTTTTGTATTAACCTGGATGGATTTGAAACATACTCTTCTTAGTCAAGTATCTCAAGAATGGAAAAACAAATATTCAATGTACTCAATACTAATACGAAGCCAGTAGATAATCCAATGCATGCCCACGTAAGAGAAAAACTAAATTCAATTCAAGTTGGGTGAGGGAACATGAGGGAGGGGGAGAGGGGAGGAGGAAGGGGGATTAATGTGCTCCAACTTAATGGGCACAATGTAAGGGTACATGGCACACCTCTTGGATGTGGGACACAAATACAAGAGGGACTCTACCTGACAAATGCAAACCTTGTAACCTAGTTTGTACCCTCACATTAACTTGAAATTTAAAAAAGTAATAGAAAATAAATTATCTGTAGGCATGGACAATGAATGACAGCAGTAAACCATTATATTTGTCAACTGAAACTAGTAACTGATGGTTAAAGTTATTTTCTTTTCTTTCTTTCTTTTTTTTTTTTTTTTGAGACATAGTCTCAACCTGTTAACCTGGGTAGAGTGCCATGGCATCACAACTCCCAGAAACCTCAAACTCTTGGGCTTAAGCGATTCTCTTACCTGCCAGGCTCTCAGTATGTGGTCGGTGCCTTACCCACTGAGCTATGGGCATCATCTTTATTTATTTATTTATTTTTGAGACAAAGTCTCACTATTTCACTCTTGGTAGAGTGCTGTGTCATATAGTGATTTTCTTAAACATCAGCCAACCTTTTCTTCATTTTCTTCAACTAGCTTCTCTGAAGTTATTGGTGAAAAACACTGTCTTAAGCTTCCTATCACAGTTCATTAATGGTAAAGCACTATTCTAGGAACTAGAACATACCAACCTCCCACACTACCTCCCATGCCACCCATTATACCCATTCCAGGGTCCTTTACTTCTTTAGGAATTTCTGTCTGCAACTTTTGTTGTAGTTAACAGAGAGGCCACCCTGGCAGCATCCAATAAAGCAATTCTTACAAACTTTGTGGTGTCAATGATTCCTTTTCCCACCATATTCCCCAAATCCCTGATTATAGCATCATAACCAACTTCTGAGGAACTTGCATAATTTTCTCAACAATCAAAGACTTTTCAACACCTCCATTTTTAGCAATGGTCACTCCAGGAATTTTGAGTGTCCTTTTAATAATTTTTGCACTCCATCTGAAAGTTTTGTCAGAAGTTCATTCAGTTTTTCCTTTCCATATTCACTAGTTGTAATCTTTAACTGTTCAACAATTTCTTGAATGCAGTGTTCAATTTGAGCCTTGTCACCTTTTCCTTTAAAGAACATGGTATCTTTGGTCACAATAACCTCTCCAACTTTTCCTCAGTCATGAGACAGAACATCTTGAAGATTTTGGGGTTCAACTCCTCTTTGCTGAACACTGCACCACCAGTAACAATAGCCGTGCCTTTAAGCTGGTTCTTTCTATTATCACCAAAACCTGGAGTTTTGACTGCTATAACTTGAATACTAACTTTTAGCCTCTGCAGTACAAGTGTTCTTAGAGCTTCCCCCTCAAAATCTTCAGCAATTATGACCGAGGGCTTATGGTAAGCACTGGCAATTTCAAGAGCAGGTGTGGGGTCTGAGTCCCCACTACCTTTTCCAAAATCTGCCCTGAGAGGAATTAACATGAGAAAAGACTGTGAGTCAGTCATCTTAGGTGAAATAACTGATGGAGCCATGTGATAGGCATACACCACAGCTAGTGGCACTGAGGTAGTGTAGTTTAGCAAGTATAGCCCTGTCAAAGAGCCCTCCAGTATCTTTTATTTAGCCAAATCATGAATCATGCTGACAGCATAAAGTTAATTTTAGTTATTCAGTGTAAGGCACACCAAGAAATCATTACCAGTAAAAGGGGGAAACAACAGAGGGGAAATCAAGTAAACACATCATATGATTACAGCATATACATTACAAATTAGGGAGTAAATTTTGACTTTCTTAACTCAATTTGGTGATTTTTATCATATACTTGGGCAGGACTCATGTAATGGTAATCTTATATTCTGCTTTTAGCCACAATGTATCAATCAGGCTGTCTGTAGCACTTGGTGGGCAGTATCCTTACTCTGCTCATATAGGATTTTCTTGAACATCAGCTCTGAGCTGCCAGGTGCCAGACACCCTGTGTTTTGAGGAACCTGGATGCTGGTCATACAAGTTCTCCAGGAAGGCCTGGCCTAAGCTACACTACAAACCCAACTCCTACAAGTGGTACAACTGATGGACACTAAAAATGTTCCTTTCACTCAGTAAAACTTAGCCATCCTGGAATTCACATTTGTGGCCTTCGGATGTCTTAATAAAATATGGAGAAATATAGCCTCAATCAAACTTCATGCCTTAGTTTTAATTTATCACTCAGTGTTTTTCCATCCTTTACTGTGATGACACCTTTACTTACAATCTTTTTCATTGCATCAGAAATGATGTTGCCAATTCCTTTGTGTCCATATGCAGAAACTGTAGCCACCTGAGGGATCTCTTCAGGGGTTGTCATGGGTTTAGATGGCTTCTTCAGTTCAGCAATGACAACATCAGCAGCTAACATCACACCTCTCCTGATTTCCACTGGATTGGCACCTTGACTAATCTTCTCAAAGCCTTCCTTGGTAATAGACCATGCCAGCACAATGGTAGTGGTGATACCATCCCCAACCTCTTCGTTTGTGTTATTGGCAACACCTTGAACAAATTTAGCGTTAATATTTTTATATTTATCCTTTCAGTCAATTGACAATAGTCACAATATCTTTTGTTACATTGGAACTTCCCCACCTATGTTCAGTAACCACTATTCTTCGCTTTGTCCCCATTGTAACATCTACAGTATTGGCTAAAAGTTCTACACCTTGAAGCATTTGGGGTTGGGCATCTGCCCCAAATTTTACATCTTTAACATAAGTCTGAGTAAGACAGGGGCCAATGCACTGAACACTGGTCTTATCTGACAAAGAACTATGACAGCATTTCTGCCGGGCAGTGACAGGGTGTGTGCGCAGCTTGGCAGATAAGTGGGTGAGTGTGGCCCTTTCCAAAAATCTTTGTTCTTCCTCCCATTGTCTTGAAAACTCTCTAATTGAGAGTTTAAGAGTTGCTTAAACTCTTTAAGTGTTTAGTACCTTAAAATAGGAGTGTCCAACTTGCAACTTCTAGGCCACATATTAATTTTGTGAGGACTGTGTTTTGTTTTGTTTTTTAGCTAATCAGCTTATATTAGTGTTTGTGTAATTAACATGGCCCATGACAACTCTTATTCTTCCAGTGTGTGGCAAAAAATAAATAAAGGGTGGATACCCCTGCTTAGTTTTTATTTATTTATTTATTTTAATGTCTAGCTCTTCCAGTGGTTAGCATGGATTTGGTCTCTCTCAAGTTGAATATATACAGAAGTTGGTATGAATCATCAGGCTTATCATTTTAAACAAACTTTTAGGATTTTATTGTCTGTTTTAGGAGGGCAGAAGGTAAACCTTGATGAATTTCACATCATCTTGGAATTCCCACATGGTGAAAAAATTACTAATATTACTTTTACTCTTATTATCCTGACATGACAATATAAAACTATGGTTTGTTATTGTTTACCATGATCCAGGCACATTAATAACAGATTAAAATATTGTGCTCTCATTAACAACGAACTAATTTGGGAGATATTACTTTTATTTTTCAGATGATCTCTTTGGGTGAGGGACTAAGTCATTTTTTCAAGTTATCAGGAAATGATAAGGCTCATGACTAAATTATTTGCTTTGAAAACCACTTTGAAGTATCAAAGTCAAATATCAACTGACATGGCACAGGACAGTTAATCACAGTCTGTTAATAAAATTTGTCAGTTTCGATATTGCTATAACAGTTTCTCATTATGAGGAAACTAAACCAAAATTTTTTTTTAAACTAAACCAAAATTTAGCTCACAGAGTCATACCAATAATGCATACCCACTTACTTTTTAACAGTTTAAGTACTTTTAAAACCTAAGATTTCATCCATCATTTCAGGTGGATTCTAGGGATATAGTAATGTCCTTCCTAATATGAAACTGAAAAAATAAATGGATATGTATGATTTATTTTTAAAAGTTGTGAAAGGGAGTAGAGTAAGATAGGAGAGCACACAGCAAGGGTACCTAAGCCAGAATGTTTTCCCAAGGAAGTGCTAACTAAATGTACAACCCAAAGTATGAGTAGATGCTAGCTAAATGAGAAAGTGACACCCATTTCTAGTGGAGGGAAAAGTCTTGAAGTTGAAGGAAGCTTTATGTTCAATTAGGTCTAAAAGAGAAGAGAATAGCACCTGGAACTTGAGATGATTTGAGCACACATTATAAAAGGAAAAATGTGATAAAGTAACTTTCCAACTGTCGCAATGACTTTGTATTAAACTGTGTGAATTTCATAACTTTTAATCATATAACTAACTCTACTTTCTTAGGCAACCCTATGTTTGATGGTTAGTACCAGATAAGATACAGTGACATGTATATCTTCAGAGGGAAAGAGCTACATAGATAGAGTAATTTGAATTTGACTTAGGAAATAAATGTTTTTCTTTTTTCAAAATAAAATTATTTTACTTTTTTTTTTTTTTTTTTTTTGCAGTTTTTGGCCAGGGCTGGGTTTGAACCTGCCACCTCCCGCATATTGGGCCAACGCCTTACTCCTTTGAGCCACAGCAGCACCCAAAGTTGTATTTAGGAGCTAAAAATTAGTGACTTAATTGACAAGCCATAAAAGGAACTGAAAAATACCCATTATTATCAATAGATGTTTCTTAAGTGACTAGTATAAAACTAAACTATCAGATTTTATCTGATTGGAAGAACTGACTGATAAAATGTTATGAGAAGCATCAATAAATCATGACAGTTATAATCCTCAGTTGACCTTTCTCCCTCGTTTCTTGGGCCTTCCTTCCTTTGACGACAGCATGGATGGTAGTGATACCAGAGGAGTCAGGAGTAGAAAAGGCAGTATATTATAATATGAAAGAACACAGCCTTTGGGGGAAAAAAAGCCCAGCTCAAGCCCTGATTGTTATAGGCTATAGTTTTTAGCTTTACATATATGAGGTAAGTAAACAAATAACCTCTCAAAGTACCCATGTCTTAATTTTCCAAGCTTTGGAGTGAATATATTATCTTACATGCCAAAAGTGATTTTGCAGATGTGGTTAAGGATCAGGACATGGAGAAATTATCCTGGATATTCCAGGTGAGTCTAACCCAGGGGTCCTCAAACTACGACCTGTGGGACACATGTGGCCTGCAGAGGACATTTATCTGGCCTGCCGGGTGTTTTTGCTATGAATGCCTGTCCTGCTTAGCAGTGGACTGGTCCAGGGCCCACAGTGCGCATATATGCGCCGCGCTCTCCTCTTCTCAGTCTGGGTGTGATCTGATGAGTCAGAGCTTGCCTGTGCAGAGCCTGCTGCTGCCTGAGGACTGAAGTAAGAACAAGTTAGGATTTTTTTTTTTTTTTTTGAAGTTGGGAGGTCTATTTTTTTTTTTTTTAATTTTGCAGTTAGTAGGGCCTTTTTTTTCTGGTTAAGGGGGGAGCTTTTTTTTCTGAATTTAGGAGGTCTTTTTTTTTTTTATTTTGCAGATGGGGCACCTTCTTTTTTGAAGTTAGGAGAGCCTTTTCTTTTAAGTTGGTTAGTTGGTTGAGGGTGGTTTCTAAGGGGATTGCATCACAGTGATAACGCAAATAGTCAGCACTTGGTGCTAATGCAAATTGTCAGTGCTCAGAGGTAATGCAAATAGTGCTCAGTGATAATAATAATTGTAAGTGCTAAGTGTTAATACAAATGGTCAGTGCTCAGTGTCATGGCATGGGGGCCCCATGGGAACTTAATCTGGTTCTGCAGACAGTTGAGGAGTAGGAAACCACATTTCATTGTCAATAAGTGCATTTATATTCTGATTGCTATTCAGTTGTGTATGATGCTGTATATTGTGTGCTGTGTAAGCCCTGGTTCACACTGTTGCAATCTCTGAGCAGTGTGAGTTCAGCCATATGCTTGTATGGCTGAACTCGCATTAGATTTGGAAGAAAAAGGGCATACATGCCTTCTTTTTTCCTGCAGTGGAATCTGATCACATGGGTCTTCTCACCCATGAGAAGACTGGCGCATATATGCACACTGTGGGCCCTGGATCAGTCCACTGCTAAGCAGGACAGGCATTCATAGCAATGTCACAGATCACAGTGCGGTGATCACAGGGTAGTGTGAACTGGAAAGGTGGTGGAGGAACCAGCTCTGTAATTGTGCCGGTTCCCATACCGCACCAGTGTGAGCCTGAGGTAAAAGCGGAGTTCCACCAATATAGGCACTGATGTGGCTGAAATGATGTGGGCTGGCAAGGCTGCATTGATGGACACTAATCAGACTGTGTTGATGGGCAGTGCAGTCTATATGTCTCTGTGTGGGCAAAGTTATTGCTGGCATATTGTTTTTGTAGCGATATATATATGTATGTATTTTACTAATAGCAATTTGAAATCCCTAGGAAACAATGTTATCAAGAGAGAGAAAAATTGGCTTGGAGTGTAGGATATTCAGAGAACAGTGAACTTATGATTACTTTTTCATGCAGTACAAGGAAAGAGCTGTGTATTTGATATGCCAGAATATAGTGTCTGTGTTCGAAGAAAACAATTTGCATTGACACTATCAAACTCAACATAAAGATAAATATGATTGTTTGGTCAGAGAAGTGAGAAAAGATAAAATATTAAAACCGAAAAATACATTGGCAACTCAGCGAAATACTTTTGCAAAGCAGAAGCAACTATATTTCATCGCTGCAAGCAAATTTTCAAGTTGCCATGCTAATAGCATGATCTGGCAGACTATTCGTGGAGGTAGGGAGAATTTGTTAAAGAATTCCTTCTTTCTGTTGCCAAAGAAATGTGTCCAGAGAAGGCTGATTTATTTAGTACAGTGAGTCTTCCAGGACCTACAATTACACAAAGGATTGAAGAAATGGGAGACAATTTGCATCAGCATTTGGAAAACTCCACAAAAATCTTTCCTATTTTTCCTTGGCACTCGACGAAAGTAGTGATGTTCGTGATTCTACACAACTTCTAATTTTTATTCGTGGTACAAATGACTATTTCAAAGTCACAGAAGAGTTTGCTGCACTACAAAGCATCAAAGGAACAACTACAGGAGAGGATATCTATGAAAAGGTTTGCCAAACTCTGAATGGTTTGGAGCTGGACTGGCTAAATTAGCCAATGTGACTACTGATGATGCTTCTAGCATGGTGGGGTCTAAGAAAGAAGTAATTGCTCACATTAACCAAGAGAGGGACAAACAGAACCATTCTCATCCAATAGCCCTACACTGCCTCATCCACCAATAAGTAGTAAATCACTGAAGTGGGACTCTGTCATGAAAATTGTGGTATCTTGTGTTAACTTCATTAGAGCTAATGCACTAAACCACAATTTCAGGAATTTCTCTCTGAGCTGAATGTTGCCTACGAAGATGTTCTGTACCACACAGAAGCCATTGACTGATTCGAGGGAGAGTTTTGAAACATTTCTATGACTTACTTCCACAGATTACAGCTTTTCTGCTTTCAAAAACCAAAAAAGTACCAGGGCTCAATGATGCAGAATGGAAATGGCACCTTGCCTTTGTGACAAATGTAACAGAGCTACTCAACAGTTTCAATGTGCAACTTCAAGGAAAGGGGAAGCTCATCTGTGATATGCAATCACGTGTGAAAGCATTTGAAGTAAAATTAGGCGTCCTCATCAAACAAGTGAAGGAGGAAAATTTCTGCCATCTCCCCACAACTCAAAATCTGTTAGTGGAAAAACCATTGGTTGCATTCCCAAACAAAACATGTGAACTCACTGGAAAAGTTGCAAAAGGAGTTCCAATTTAGATTTAAAGAGCTTAATCTCCATGAACAGACATACAGCTTTTCTGTAACCCATTTTCTATTGACATTGAAAATGTGGATATAATTTACCAAATAGAACTGGCTGAACTGCACAATTGTGACTTTCAGAAAGACGCATTCAAGTAAAGCAGCCTTCCTAATTTCTATGTATCTATCCCCTCTGAGACATATCCTAATCTCAGGAACCATGCACTCAAAATGGCAACTATCTTTGGCAGCACTTATATCTGTGAACAGACTTTTTCCAGAATGAAACATCTGAAATCTCCAACCAGATCTAGACTAACTGATGCACACTTGCATCACTTGTTATGACTAGCAGTGAAAAATATGTAACTGGACCTTGACCACCTCATTAGCCAAAAGCAGGCCTATAGTTCCCATTGAAATATTGGAAAGTTTGTTGATTTAACTTTGCTTGTTCTTCATTTTAAATATTGTTTTTGTTCCCATTTTGTTTTTTTACTTCAAAATAAGATATGTACAGTGTGCATAGGAATTGTAGTTTTTGTTTTTTTTTTAACTATAGTCTGGCCCTCCAATGGTCTGAGGGACAGTGAATTAGTCCCTTGTTTAAAAAGTTTGAAGACCCCTGGTCTAACCTAATCATGTGAGGGCAGGGGTGTCATAGTCAGAGAGAGCTTTGAAGATGTGGTGCTTCTGGCTTTAAAGGTGGAGCAAGGGATGATAGGCTAAGGAATACAAGGAGCTCCAGAAGCTGTAAAAAGCAGGAAACAGATTCTCCCTTTCAGCCTCCAAAGGAGCACAACCCTATCAATACCTCAATTTTAGCCATTGTGAAACTTTGACCTCCTCAACTCTAAAATAATAAATTGTATTGTTTTTAAAACACTTGCCTTAGTACATTTGGGCTTGTATAACAAAGTACCATGAAAATGGGTAACATGGCTGGCTACCCGTAGCTTAGTGATTAGGGCACCAGCCACATACACCAAGGCTGGCAGGTTCAAACTCAGCCCAAGCCTGCTAAACAGCAATTGCAACTGCAACGAAAAAATAGCTGGGCATTGTGGTGGTCAGCTATAGTCCCAGTTACTTGGGAGGCTGAGGCAAAAGAATCACTGAAGTCCAGAGTTTGAGGTTGCTGTGAGCTGTAATGCCATAGCACTCTACAGAGGGACACATTGTGATACTCTGTCTCAAAAAAAAAATTGGTAGCTTATAAATAACAGAAATTTATACTATGCAGTTTAGGAAGCTGGAAAGTTTAGAGTACTGGCAGATTTAGGGGCTGGTGAGGGCCACTTTCTGGTTCACAGATGGCACCTTCTAGCTATGTTTCCACATGGTACACTTTATAAGGGTACTAAGCCCGTTCATAACCCTTATGACCTAATTACCTCCCCAAACTCTCACCTCTTAATTTAATCACATTGTAGGTTAAGATTTAAATATGTGGATTTAGGAAGAGGGGACAAAAATATTCAGAACATAGCAGTACACTATTTTATGGCAAATTATTATTATCATACAAACTATTACAGCATATTATTTAAGCTCTCTCAGCCTTAAGACCTATATAGATGAAAGAGTATCATAGGACCTTGACAGATTTTTTTCTTTCTTTCTTTCTTGTTTTTTTTTTTTTTTTACAAGAGTGAAATGAGGTTTATTGAGGGAGAGAACAATGAATTTACAGAGTAAGAGAAAGAAACAGGTTTACAGAACAATATACATTTACCATAGACATTGAAAGGGCCCCTTTATCCCTTGTCATGGCAAAAGGACTGATAGGTTTATTCTGCAAAATGAAATCTATAATTTAGGTAAAGGTGCCCAATAAACTTCACCTGCTAGTATAATTATTCATAAGTTGCTAGTAATTCATACATACCTAAGGAAAAATTATAACTGTTGACATGTAGAATCTGCCTTGTGAAGCTTTTATCTGGAGAATATTTACAAATAATGCCAGGCTCAAATAATATCACTTCTCTCAAGTGTAGAACTCTGGGCAGAGACAGACTCTGGCTGGCCAGTGCTTGGGTTTAAATCTTTAGCATATGGATGGATATTCTTAAGGGGAGGGAAAATGGTCTGCTTCACCCTAGTGAGTCATGAAAAGAGTTTGAGAGAAATGGATAAAGGCCATTAGTTTGTTAATCCAAAAAACCAGCTGTCTGCCAATATTTTAATTTCTTTAGAATAGAATAAAACTTAATATAATGTAGAGTGATTTATTATTCTTTTTCAAGCTTGTTGTAGCAATTCTAGTTCCTATCCCTTTCCATATAAACTTTGGAATAACCTGATCTATGTCTCCAAAAATTCTTGCTGCATTATCTATTATAATGATATCAAAACTATAGATCACTTGGACAAAAACTGGTAATTTTATTATGGTGAGCATTTTAATTCATGAACAAGTGTATACCTCCAGGATTTTTAACCAGCACATTAAATTCCAGCATTCATATCCTGTTTTAATTTTATGTATGTGTTTCACTTTGAAATGATTATAAATGCTATTATGTTCTTATTTATTTTCCACGTGTTGTTAGTATAGAAATGTGATTAATTTTTGTGTGTTGGACTTGTGTCCTGTAATCTTGCTAAACTCACATGTTAGTGCTAGGATGTTGTTTGTTTTGGGGTTTATAATTCTGGGGTTTTCTACATAGACAGCCTTATGATATACAAACAGGATACTTTTCTTCCTTTCTTTTCAGTCTGTATGACTTTTATTTATTTTTCTTATCTTATTGTATTGCCTATGCAACAATGTTCCAATATGATATTGCATACTGATGGTAAAAAAGAACATACTTACTTTGTTTCTGATATTGGGGAGAAAAATTAATATTTCACCATTAAATATGAGGTTAATTGTATGCTTCTTGTAGATGCTTTTTATTGAATTGTGATACTTCCTTCCAAATTCTAATGTTATGAGTTTTTTTTTTTTAACCAGGTTTTTTCCCTGGTTCATGGCATGATGGGTGATTTTCTTTTCTTTTCTTTTTTTTTTTTTTTTTTGAGACAGAACCTCAAGCTATCCCCCTGGGTAGAATGCTATGGCTTTACTGCTCACAACAACCTCCAACTCCTGGGCTCAAGCTAGTCTCCTGCCTCCGCCTCCCAAGTAGCTGGGACCACAGGCGCCTTCCACGACGCCTGGCTATTTTTTGGTTGCAGCCATTATTGTTGTTTGGCGGTCCGGGCTGGATTCGAACCCGCCTTAGCTGCTTGAGCCACAGGTGCCCGAGCTGTGATTTTCTATTACACCCTAAACACTCTGGCTATTAAGTTTGAAGATTCTGGATCCTGTTTACCCTTAACTTTAGCAGCCTGTCATACTATTTTAGGTTTAACATGAATGGAACAAGTGTTTCTCCCAACTACTTGTTACCAAGGGAGGCTCCCATTAGAGGCCTTTTGCTGGTGCTGCTGAGCTTGCCAGGTTGTCAGCAGGTATCAATTGGGGTATGGAAAGGATGAACCTTCTATTGCTAGACTAGGGGGTTATGAAGTCCTTAGTCATATGGGCCTTCTTCCTTTGGTCAGTGGGGGAAGGCACAAGATGCCCTGTGACTGTGCTTGGTGTTCAGTCCCAAGGTCCCAGACAGGTTTGCTTTTCTGATACTATCTTTAAAAAATTCTCCAACAGTTCTTTCTTGTGTAATTTTCAGGGGAGGACTGGAAAAAGATGAGTCTACATGGTTGTCTTAATTAGTAGTTGTGATCCCACCCATATTTTCCACCTGAATTTGTGTTGCAATAATTGTATAATCACTCTTTGTTCCTGGCTTCTTTTCTTCTTCATCTTATTACTTGGTGTCTTTCTGTTTCTTGCTGTCCACTATTTTTAGGTCATCTCTGCTCCTGAAGTGTCTGTTCTCTGCTCTCTCTGGCTATTACATTGTATTCTAAGAGATGCGAGAAGTCCAGTTCTAGTTATGACCAGAGTATGAAGACATCCCATTTACAAAATGAAACATTTTACATGGGATGCTGACTACAAAGATTTCTATACTAGTACTAAATCTATTTCATGCATTGAAAACAACCATTATACACACATTGTACATTCACTAACACTGAACAAACATCAAAATCAATTTCTAGATTCTTTTATAATACAAATCAGGGATGGGTAAATATAAATAAATAACATCATACAAATATATAATACATCTACAAATAATATTTACAAAATACATAATACATACATTAATACGTGTTAAATTGCATACAAATTTTATGGCTATCCTGTATATACAAGCCCATGCGTCCCTGGAATATAAATCCAGAGAAAGTGATGATTAATCTAAGATCAAGGATGAGGAAATCAAACTGCCTCTCTGTACTTGGAGCTCCCTACTCATTTGCCATGTCCAAAGTTGATGTTCTTCATCTGCCTCCTCTACATTGGCATTTAAGTCTTTGAAACAGCAACTGCTCATATGGTTTACATCCCAATGAATTATTGTGTCCTGATTGTTTCTAAAATTGTTAAAACAGCAATATTATTATCCATGAACATGAGCGCCATGGAATCTCTAAATAAACTCTGCCTTGAGAAGTGGCATTTTCTAGTGTACAGGTGGGGTGCTGTGTACTAGAAGAAAATTTACATAGCACATAATTTCTTTTGTTCTTCTTTTTTTGCATGTCAAATTTGGAGGGATGTTATATGCAAATTCTATGCCATTTTGCATTAGGGAGTTTGATATCCACAAACTTTGCTATCTGCAGGGGCCTTGGAATCAATCTCCAGGGATGCTGAGGGATACTATACTTTATCAAGGGTACAGCTAGTAAGAATGGACTATGAGCTTTAGATATATGACTTTGAAACTGGTTTGTAAAAGAATACTAGGCCAGTTAGGGTCACAATTTTGCTCTTCATTTGTGAGTTTATCAATATAAAATCTTGCTTTTCATTGCATATGTACTTGTGTATCAATTTGCCTCTTTATGAGAAAATTAGCTGAAACTAAGCAAATAGGCTTATTATCATGAAGCATTTTTTCTTTCCAGACATATGTTTGGAATACATCGTACATTTGACATTATGCCGGCCTCTAAGGATACAGACGTGAACTGGACATAGTTCCTGCCTATTAGGAAATGTGAAATAAAATGATTCAGGACAGAAAGCATGATTAAGGCTAAAAAAATGACTATTCATTAAAAAATAGATATGCTTCCTAAATGAAATATATTTGCATGCATCTGATAACATAGCCTTAAAATATATAATATAGGGCAGTGCCTGTGGCTCAAAGGAATAGGGTGCTGGCCCCATATGCCGGAGGTGGCGAGTTCAAACCTAGCCCTAGTCAAAAACAAACAAATAAACAAAAACAACAACAACAAAACTGTGAAAAAATATAGATATATATATATATTTTGCAGTTTATATATGTATATATCTATAAAAAATAAAATTTTATAAAAGTATAAGAACAAATTGATGAAGACATAAGGGAAAAATGCATTGTAAATTGTTATTTCATCTTTGAGACTCATCAGCAGGGGTCCTCAAACCTTTTAAACAGGGGGCCAGTTCACTGTCCTTCAGACAGTTGGAGGGCCAGACTATGGACCCCGGAATGAGTCAGCTGCTAAACAGGACAGGCAGTGGAGGCAAAAGCACTTGGCAGGCCAGAAAAATGTCCTCAGCGGGCCGCATGTGGCCTGCAGGCTCTAGTTTGAGGACGCCTGCTCATCAGTATAGCATAGCTGCTTCTATAAAAATTTTAATTATTTTGTTTTTAAAACTAAATAATTTATTTAGTAATTTGTAGGTAGTTATAAAATTGGCTATTAAATGCTTAAAGAGTTCAAGTAAATATCTGTGATTTTATCTGAGATAAAAGCAGCATTTAAATCCAATAAAAGATAAAATGAAGAATGGTATTTGCTTATAGATGCACATATTTAGTACACTGTAACTTTAAAACATTAACATTGAGAAATTGTAAAAAAAGTACTTTGTTGATTTTCTAATGTTTTAAATTGCAGAGTAAAAAGTATATATTAGTCTTAGGCCTTTATAAATGTCTCTTTATATTTGTAACTAAATTCTGTAAGAGAATTTTGAATCTGTTCACAAATTTTTAAAGTCACAGACCAATTATAATTTTTCTCACTGATTATAAAAGTCACTTTGCATGGTTTTAGTCAGCATATTCACTTCTCTGGTCCATGCATGTAAAGCAAAGACTGTCGATATAGAAATTTTATACCTGGTCATAGGAGAGGAGTTCACTGATATTTACTATACTCTACATTCCAAATGTAAGCATCAGCTCATACCCAAACATTTAATTTAGAAACGTAGTCTTCCAAATACTTGTATCATACTACTATGTATTATTTCAATCTTTAATTATTTGTATCCTTCCAATTAACAGAAATTATG
>CAUYQV010032171.1:0-15176 GCA_963574575.1 Galagoides demidoff
TTCACAAGAACTCTTTCTGATAGACACTATCTCCATTTCATAGGGAAGATACCAAGACTTAGACAGTTTAGATAATTCGTATGAAGTCACACAGTTGATAAGCGGTAAAGCTGAACTTCCAACTAGATTGGTCAGACACTAAAACTTATGCACGCTAAGAAAATGCCGTGAAGGCTATGTTGACCAGTTTGACGAAAGCATTTCAAATTGTATGTAAAACCAGCACATTGTACCCCATGATTGCATTAATGTACACGGCTATGGTTTGATAAATAAATAAACTCTCCAGCTCAAAAAAATAAAATAAAACTTATGCCCTTTCCACTGTGTCACATGGCCTCCCAAATTTTCTGTGGAATGTAGCTCATCTATATAAAAATCGATACACCACCAGACAGGAGATGCCAGGGGCTGGGCATATAGGTTCCAGCTACTGAGTAATCCAAGGCAGAGGGTCACCAAGGCCCAAGAATTCGTAGCTACCATGAACTATTATCATACATACCACTGCCAGGGTGACAGAATGAGACCCCATCTCTGTAGCAAAAAAAACCCAAAAAATAAAAACCACAAGATTCCCTCAGGGGCTTCAAGAGTAACCTTTTTTTGGACTCTTTAAAGATATACTTGGCATTGAGCATCTAAAAGGAAAACATGATCCCAAGACAGAATGTTCCTCTTCTTCCCTGCTGCGGTGTTTAACCATAAAGGCTGCTAGACTCACTAAATCATTTTCTCAGAAAGAAACCACGGATAATTACAGCTAAATATACCTTTATTTACAAAATATTCCTTAGAATATTTTATAAAACATTCTCTACGCATTGGCTACTTTTTTGTAAATAGAGGTGCATTTAGCTGTGATTTCCCATTTTCCCAACATATGCTGGCTTTAGGGGCAACTTTTGGGGCACACGGTACAGTGACTATTGAAGAGCATGTGGTTTATATAGTGTGAGCCCTCCCTCTTCTGCCGGCTCTGGGTACCTGTCTGTCCGCCCTCCAGCTCTGCCTGTCCTGTGTTTCCTGTGACCTTTTCTGAGGCTGTGTGACTAACCAACAGCTCCCCTCCCTGCAGACTGTTTGCGTGTACTTTGGTCATCCTATCTTGTTCTGCCCTCTGATATTTATTTACTCTCAATTTCTGTTGATTAATTACCCCTTGTCTTATTGCTGTCCAAATTGTGCAGCCTTGTTGTCTCGTACCTCAGCCTCCTGCCCCTTTCAACCTAACTACTATTTCTTCCTAGAATTCTGTATAGAGCCTGGCGCAGTGACTCACATCTGTAATCCTAGCATTCTGGGAGGCCGAGGTGGGTGGATTGCATGAGCTCAGGAGTTCAAGACCAGCCAGAGCAAGAGTGAGACCCCATCTTTAAAAAATAGCAAGGTGTTGGGTGGCACCTGTGGCTCAGGGAGTAGGGCACTGGCCCCATATACCAAGGGTGGTGGGTTCAAACCCAGTCCCAGCCAAACTGCAACAACAACAAAAAATAGCCAGGAGTTCTGGCAGGCACCTGTAGTCCCAGCTACTTGGGAGGCTGAGGCAAGAGAATCGCCTAAGCCCAGGAGTTGGAAGTTGCTGTGAGCTGTGACACCACAGTACTCTCCAAAAGGCAATAAAGTGAGACTCTAAAAAAGTGAGTCTCTAACAACAAACAAACAAACAAAAAATAGCAAGGTATTGTGACAGGTGCCTATAGTTCCAGCTACTTGGGAGGCTGAGGCAACAGGATCACTTGAGCCCAAGAGTTTGAGGTTGCTGTGAGCTGTGATGCCACAGCACTCTACCAAGGGTGACAAAGGAAACTCTGTCTCAAAAAAAAAAAAAAAAAAGAAAGAAAGAAAGAAAAAGAATTCTGTAGATCCCACTTTATGACCACCCTGTATACTATTTTGGAACCAGTTTCCCTGAAGCCCTAGTATAATCAAAAGCCATTTACCAAGATTAGCAATAGTCTAGGACTATGGCTTTTTCTTGACTTTTTTCAATTTCTTAATATTTGTGCCTTTTTTTTTTTGGAGACAGAATCTCACTTTGTTGCCCTGGGTGGAGTACCATGGCATTATATAGCTCACAGCAACCTCAAACTCTTGGGCTCAAGAGATTCTTGCTTCAACCTCCCAAGTAGCTAGGACCATAGACACCCACCACAACGCCCGGCTATTTTTAGAGACAAGGTCTCGCTCTTGCTCAGGCTGGTCTCAAACTCCTGTGCTCAGGCCAATCCACCCACCTCAGACTCCCAAAGTGCTAGGATTACAGGCATGAGCTACTGCGCCCGGCCGATATTTGTGCCTCTTCTTAGGTAGTGTGATTTTGGTGTTCAATTTGTATTCTTTATTTTGTTTGTTTGTTTTTCTTTCTGAGACATGGTCTTGCTGTGTTGCCTGGGCTAATGTACAGTGGCATCATCAAAGGTCACTGCAACCTCAAACTCCTGGGCATAAACAATCTTCCTGCCTCAGCCTCAAGTAGTTGGGACTACAGGTGCATACCACTACACTTGGCTAGTTTTTCTGATTTTTATGGAGGCAAGGTCTTGCTCTTGCGCAAGCTGGTCTCAAATGCCTGGCCTCAAGCAATCTTCTTGACTTGGGCTCCCAAAGTGCTAGGATTACAAGCATGAGCCACAACACCCAGTAAATTTGTATTCTTGAGTTGCATACTTCTGCACCTCAGAATGTGTATCTTTGCAGAGTTTGTTATTTATGCTTCTCTTAGCTCAAAGAGAGATTCATTTGTGTACTCCTCAGCAATGAATTTACTTTTTTAGATTAGCTGGACTCCTTTAACAACCATTCAGTAACTGAGAAGGTAGATAATGACTGTTTCTATAATAAAGCATTTGACAATAACAGCCAGCATTTACAAAGTAGCTCATGTGACCCATGCGTCATCCTCACATAATGTCACAGAATCTTCCCAACAACTCTCCAAGACTTGATCCCTATTTTACAGATTAGGAAACTGAGGCTTAGAAAAGTTAAGCCATTTGTACAGTCTCCTTGGTAATACTACATAGATGATAGATCCAGTATTTCAACCCTATTTTATCAGTTTCCAAAATGCAAACTTCCGCGATCCCTAATTGCTGCCATTGGATTAGATCTCAGTTTGAAACATTTTAGTTGGGCGGCACTTGTGGCTTAAAGGAGTGGGGTGCCGGCTCCATATGCTGGAGGTGGTGGGTTCAAACCCAGCCCTGGCCAAAAACTGCAAAAAAAAAGAAAGAAACGTTTTAGTTTTTTGTTGTTGTTTTGAGACAGTCTCAAGTTAATGCCTTGGGTAGAGTGCTGTGGCATTATAGCTCACAACAACCTCCAACCCTTGGGCTCAAGCAGTCCTCTTGCCTCAGTTTTCCTGTTTTTAGTAGAGATGGAGGTCTTGCTTTTGCTCAGGCTGGTCTCAAACTCCTGAGCTCAAGCAGTCCACCTTTCTTAGTCTCCCAGAGTGCTAGGATTATAGGAGTGAGCCACCACACCCAGCCTAGAGCCACTGCCGGCCTTGCAACATTTTAGAAAGAGAACATCTAATAACCAGGTAAACAGCAAGAAAGACCACAGGAACAAATCGAATTTTAATCACCCTTTCCCAACAGTATAAAAGAGGATAATGATGGCCAAGTAGGGTACTTGTTATTCTTACTATTCTAGAGAGGTGCCAAGATATACAAACAATAGGAAGCAAAACAACGGAATTAGAAGCAAAGGGGTGGGCTGGATGCAGAGGCTCATGCCTGTAATCCTAGCACTTTGAGAGGTGAGGCAGGAAATTACTTGAGCCCAAGAGTTCAAGTTAACCGGAACAACACAGAAAGACCCCCATCTCTACACATAATAGAAAAATTAGCCAGGCATGGTAGTATGCATACCTGTAGTCCCAGGTACTTGGAAGTCTGAGGCAGGAGGATGGCTTGAGCCCAGGAGTCTGAGGTTTCAGTGAGCTATGATGACACCACTGCACTCTCTAGTCTAGGCCACTGTACTCTAGCCTGGCCAATAGGACAAGACCCTATATCCAAAAAAAAAAAAAAAAGAGAGAGAGAAAAGCCAAGGGGAAAGGACATATTAGCCCAGAGGAATTCCCAATGTGGAGGACAGATACTAGGGGATCTCTTTATAAGATTCACAAGCCAGCTCGCTTGAGTTTGCCAAGTGCAACTACACACTCCAAAAGGGAATAGACTAGAACAGGGACAGGGTATTGGAGAAGGTACATGGGGCTTTCAGCAGCAAAGATGCAACCCTGAGTTCTGAAGTGACAGTGATAAAGCTTGCCCGGTTCTAGTTGCTCTTTTTCTTTTTACCCAGGATCTCCACCTTGGTGGGGTGATGGTGACTGAAGGAGAGGGGTACATGTGACCTGTGAGAGCTTGGGAGGAGTCAAGAGTTGAGGTTGGTTAAAGTGTAGACCATGGGAAAGGCCCAAATCATAGAAGCCAGCAGAGCTGAAAAATGCTCAAGGAACCAAAATCCTAGCAGCCAGACAGTGTGGAGGTAGAATATGAGTAGGGGATATCACCAAAACAGAGTCCAGAATGTAGATCAGTACAAAGAGTAAAGGATTTTCATCTAGAACAGCTTAGTCCTTTCATAGCTCTTTCCTATTCCATAGAGGAATAAAAAGTTTCATAAAAGGGCTGGGACCGGACATTCCCACACTCCACATACAATGAAGTCCGCTTGCAGAGGGGACAGGTATCCGTTCTGGCAGAGGAGTCCCACATTGCTAGGTTTCCCCCAAATAACAAGTGGGAACAAAAGAAAATGAATTTACCCAGGCCCTAAACTCGAATGTCCTTCAGAACTCCATTTTCAGGAGAAAGCAAGGAAATTTTTCTTTTCCTCATTCACTTTATTCATGTATACCACGTATAGAAAAATACATGAATCACAAGTATACAGCTGGATGAATTTTTGCAAAGTGAACATACTAATCAGCACCCAGATCAAGAAAACAGAACGTTACTGGCACCCAAACCCTCTCATGTCCCCACCTGGTTATTGCTCCCCACGTGATAACTACTATTCTGACTTCTAACAACATTGATTTGTTTTGCCTGTTTTAGAATTCCATATAAACGGCTTGTATATTACGTATTCTTTTTACATGTGACTTTTTTGTTGTTGTTGTTTGTAAGAGTCATCTATGTTGTATATAACAGGAATTCATTCTTATTCATTGCCGTCCAGCCTATTGTATGACTATACTGTTTTTCAAATCCATTCTATTACTGTGGGACATTTGAATGGTTTCCAGTCTTTCGCTGTTATGAATAGTCCTGCTATGAACACGCTCATGCATGTCTTTTGATGAACATATGTATGCATTTCTGTATCTGGGAGTAGAATTGTTGGGTAAAAGTATATGCATATGTTCAGTTTTAGTCGATACTGCCAAATAGCTCTACAAAGTTGTTGTAACCAAGGAGATATATGTATTTTTTTTATACTTCCAGATCTCTTGGAGTCAGAACGAAAGGGGTGCAGAGGCAGGCAGGTAGAAATTTGACAGGTAGTGCCAGCAACTGACATTTAAAAGCAGCCTTCTGTCCTTTTTTCTAAATGAAGTTTCTTTCCCAATGCATAGGGCTCGGGTAATCTGTGACACCCAGGTCCAGTTGCCTGGTAGAATTCTGTAATACTGGGACTTAGTATAAAAAGCCTCAGCTAAGTCAACAAGGGCTACCAAGCCAGTGGAATTAGTATACCTAAAAACCCAGCAAGAGGTCAAAGTCCAAGAGGCCTGAAGGCGAGTCCAGCAGGAAACAGAGTAGGGGTTGGCAAAAGCAAAGAGGGAGATGCAGATACCAAGTTGGCCTACACGGCCAGGAATCCAGGGAGAAGAAAGAAAAAAACAAGCAGGTGAAGTGTGAATCGATGTGGCTCACGACTGTGGTTCACCACTGGCCTTTATGTACCAGCGGGGGTGGGGTGGGGTGGGGGTGAAAATGGTCAGCCAAGTTTAAAGAAACAAAACAAAACAAACAATCTCATCCCACTGAAAACCAAAGCTGAGTAAGCCTTGTCTGGAAACTTCTTTTGAGGATAATTGCAAACTTCTGGGAACTTGAATGGAGAACCGTGGGGGGTGGAAGAGAGCCTAATGTTTGTGTAACACATTTCTCCAGGCCACTCTAGTTTGGCAGGACAATTGGATAATGTGAGCAGTGGCACTCCTCACAGGAGATCATTGGAAACTCAGGTCCCTTCTGTATCTCTTAAGGATGTGGGGGGTAGGGGGGGGTCCCACATGCACTACTGAGTGGCTATCCACTGACTCATATCACCAACCACAGCTGGTGTGCAGCCACTCCTTTGCTGCACTGGGGAGCAGTACTTTCCTCCCACCTGTTCTATAATCAAGCCACAAAAAAGAGTAACTTTGGGCCCTATTTCCTTGGGTGCCTCTAACGGTACAGCACTTTCGTTTGACTTTGTTTTTCACTTGAACAAAAAACAACGGAGGTGACAATGTGAGTGACTTTCCTCGTGTGCCCTACTCAAAAATCATCTCTTCTCATTTTTGCCAGGTGACTCCTCCCCACCCCTGTGACCTTGAACAGCTTACCCAACCTCTTTTAATATTTAATTTTCTCATGGGTAATACGGAAAAAAACTATCTAGCTTTGGGGAGTTACTGTGAAGGTTAAACGAGACATACAGGGTCTGGGGAAGGGCCCCTTTCACAGCTTCTTCCTCACCTCCTTTCTTGTGCCCTCTCCCCTCTGTGGGAGAAAAGACCGATCTGATTGGTCAGACTCTGAGACATTGACCAGGCTATTTTTCTCAGTCGTAGGCATCCTGCATGATGTGTTTCAATCATGATGTGGGCATGGTCTCCCTGGAACTCCAACCCAGGCCTGTTCTCAGGCCTGGAGGGAGGGAACACCCAGCTCACAGCCACGCAGTGAAGGTGCAGCCCGCTCCAGCTTATATCCCTTTTGACTAGGCAGGGTCCTTGCTGTCTTAATGGTGTTCAGTGTTACTTATTTTCCTTTGCCACTGTCTCCTGTGTATATTTCTCCCTCTAGATCTTGGAGAGAATGGCTGTGGTCCAAGTTAGAAATTCGATATTCTTGGGCCTCTTCTAATACCATATTATGTAGCAAAGCAACCACACCCCTTACCATTATTATTATTATTAGTAGTAGTAGTAGTAGTAGTAGTAGTAGTGTTGTGGTTATCTCTTGCTGCTTAACAAAAACCACTCCAAAATTTAGTGGCTTAAGACAATAATCTTTATTTATTTTAAATTTCTCATGATTGTGTGGGTTGACTGGTTGGTGCTCTGCTCGTCAGTTCTGCTGGTCTGGTTTGGTGTCTCACAAGGCTGTAGTCAGACGGCAGTGAGACCTGGGATCTCCAGCTGGGCTTGATTCCACTGTCTGACCCGTTATCAGGGATATCTGGAAGGCTAAGCACAGCTGGATGCTGGTAAGGCTTGACCTCTGTCTTTCACCATGTACTGCCAGGGCATCTTTCTCTCCATGTGAACTTCTCGAATGGTGGCTCAGGGCTTCTGAAAGTGGAAGCTGCCAGGCCTGGAACAGGAGTTACTTCTGCCATATTCTATTCCTTAACATAAAACAAGTTATAGGTCCAGCCTTGATTCATGGGGAGGAGGCAACATAAGGGTGAAAGTGCCAGGAGGAAAGGTTGATCACGGGCCACCAATGTAACTGAACTGACTTCCACAAGAAACATTAGCATCACTTTTATCTGTGGTTCCTAAATTGAGTAAATGTATACCAGGACTTAACCACTCTTCCAGCTCAGGGTAAGTGTTGTTGTCATTACAGTTTGGCCAAGGCCAGATTTGAACCCACCACCCACAGTATATGGGGCCCCGACTCACTGAGCCACAGGCTACTCCCAACTCAGGGTAAGTTTTTGTATATAAGGTACAATCTCCATAAAATAATCTTCTGAGGTTACACCTGTGGCTCAAAGGAGTAGGGTGCCGGCCCCATATGCCAGAGGTGGTGGGTTCAA
The DNA here is from genome assembly GCA_963574575.1 of Galagoides demidoff. Taxonomy (NCBI): domain Eukaryota; kingdom Metazoa; phylum Chordata; class Mammalia; order Primates; family Galagidae; genus Galagoides; species Galagoides demidoff. Next base: position 7,999 of record CAUYQV010032171.1, read on the forward strand.
ACCCAGCCTGGGCCAAAAACTGAAAAACAATAAAATAAAATAAAATAAATAATCTTCTGAGTTGTTGGGGATATTAGTGTATAAGGCTATTTTATACCTTAACATATCCAGTTATTACATTTTGTACATAGTTTAATTTATAATCTACAAATAAAGCTTCTACTGATTTACCTCAAATTTGATCTCTTATGGTTGTGGAAAGGATTAAATAAAGTCATCTATGTAAATTGCTTAGCACTACAGGCCAGTAAATAATAATGGTAATTATTATGTTGCTGTTACTGGAGTCCCCCAGGAAATCATGCTGGCCATGGTAAAAATGTAATGAGATGTCTTTGAGAAGTCACAGTTTCCCCAAGGCATCTGAGTGATAATTACCCAGGAAAGAGGGTGGAACTGTCAACTGAGATAGTGGGGACAGAAGAGGTTATCAGCTGCCCACACATAAGATGAAAAGGGAATCAATGAGTGCAGTTGCAGGAAGCATCAAAACAATAACAACAACAAGAAAAAAACAAAAATAGTCCACGGTCAGGTGAATAGGAAAAAGAACATAGGAAAGAGATACCAGAACAAAAGGAAGAATTATTTGTCTGTTAGGCCCCAATCCAGGAGAAAGATCACCTGTAAAGGGAGGAGTGAGATGAGGAGCTGCCATTTTCCACCTTGCAGGGAAGGAGAGAGACAAGTTGGACCCACCCTCCTTTTGTAGTAGTATCAGCCCTCCAATTAGGATGATCTAAGCAGTGGAAGATAAAAGAAAGAGACTCGGCTCGGCGCCTGTGGCTCAAGCGGCTAAGGCGCCAGCCACATACACCTAAGGTGGCAGGTTCAAATCCCCAGCCCGGGCCCACCAAACAACAATGACAGCTGCAACCAAAAAAAAATGGCCGGGCGTTGTGGTGGGCACCTGTGGTCCCAGCTACTTGGGAGGCTGAGACAGGAGACTCGCTTGAGCCCAGGAATTGGAGGTTGCTATGAGCTGTGATGCCACAGCACTCTACTCAGGGGGATAGCTTGAGGCTCTGTCTCCAAAAAAAAAAAAAAAGAAAGAAAGAAAGAGACGGTCTTTGGAAGATAATAGATCAGTTCTATTCAGAGTGAACTACCTGCACCCATCAAAACTGAATGTTAGCATTTAGAAAGACGGTAACTCACTACCGCACAATTTCCTTTCCCTGCATCTGCACGTCTGTTACTCTAGTCCTCCTCTTCGTTCTCCTAGGGGAAGAAAGTAGCAATCAGTCTGAGGACAGAGAGATTAAATAGGAGTTAAATAACATTAAGGGGATAAAAGCATTTTATAAACTTTTAAATTATTTACAAGTATTTGATGCCTTGTTATTTTTTTTTTTTTTTTGAGAAGGGGTCTTGCTGTGTTTCTGGGGCTACAGTGCAGTGGCACCATCATAGCTCACAGCAACCTCACACTCCTGGGCTCAAGCAATCCTCCTGCCTCAACCTCTCAACGTGGTAGCATTGCGGGTGAGAGACACTGCACCTGGCCTAGGAATAATTTCTTAAATGGATTTTATCATAAATATAGGAAGGAATATCTGTAAGATGTTTGGAGCTAAATGAGCTTGAAGCTATACATCACAGAAATATATCAGAAAAGTTGATTGATTCTACAGATAGTCAATGTAATTTTCACTTATTCTTTCATTCAATATTTATTAAGCACTTGTGTACAAGGCACTGTCTACTCTCATGGTACTTATTATATTCTGGAGGGTGGGACAGATAATAAAGGAATAAATAAGTTAAAATGTAGGTAATGATAAATTCTACAAAGAAAGTAAAGTTGGGAAATAGGATAGAAACGGATTGTATAGTCACAGCATCTTTGCCCCTCTGCATGCAGCCCAGTGAGGGTCTCCAGAAACAGAAAATAAATAGATGAATAAATGACACCCCCGACCAAGTTCAAGTCTTCACAACCTCACGCCTCGTTTATTATCATTGTCCTTTAACAAGTCAGCTTGCCTTCATTTTCTTCTCATTTCAGGTATGATGTTTGATGTTAAATGCTACTTTAATTATGTCACTTTTCTATGGCAAAAACTTCAGTGCCTTCCTAATTGCCTTTTTCAAAATGAAGTCTAAAGAAAATAGTATACTTATCTGTCACTGAACCTTATTTATTGATTAATATTATTTCTCTCCTTTATTTTTAAAGCCTTCTGCCTTCCTGAAGGCATGTGGTGGCTTTTAATATTATTATTACGCTAAACAACTTTATGGGAAGCAGGTAATAAATAGTAAACTTTATTTATAAGCCATTCCAAATCTTTGAACTGTGGAATCACTAAACTTTAGCACTGAGAATGGCTTGGGAATCAGTTTCGGTCAACTCCTTCATTTCACGGATGAGGAAACTGAAAGCCTGCAGATAAATTGCCTCAGATATGGAAAACCAGCCAAGTGACAGCCCTGCCTTAACTAGAACTCAGCTCTTCTGATACCCATTGCTGTTTCTACTGCACTATTATAACTACACACGTTTTTATATAATTTAATCACAACACACATGCCCTGTTGTAGCCTTTCCTGTTTACATTACTCTCTGTACATCCATGTATGGACATAAGCCTTGTCCTCATCATTTCAGAGAGCTGCATGGCATTCTATCATATCAAGAGAAGCTTCAGCCTTTTAGTTGCACAAAGAGAGAGAACAAGCTAACACTCACACTTTAACTGTCTTCAATAATAAAATAAGAACATCTGCTGTTACTTTGTAAAGTCTGCAAAAAAATTACATAGTTTTAATTTGGTTTACTTAAATTTTCTTTTCTGATCATTTTGTATGTTTTCTAAGGGTTATATAAATTTTGTGAGTATATAAAAAGGATCACAGTATAAATATATACAATTTATGGAGTGGTGGTGTACTGAAATCAAACCCACCTACTACTGACACAAAATATGTACATATTTAGATTCCTGATTATTCTTTGTAGTTCATTTCTTTGCTCATGGCTACTCTGCATTTGAATGCACAAAAAAGGCTTTGGAAACGATTATTCTTCTCTCTCTTGATCTGGAAAACAGAAAGTCATACAAAGGAGAATACCTCCAAAGTTAATTCTATTCTGCCTTCACATGCCTCAAGATTTACGACATTTGATTTTCCAAATTCTTCAGGAAAATTATGCCTAGAATGATAATCTAAATTATGCCTAGAATGTATGGTGCTGCAGTGTCTCATTTTTCTTAAAAGTCATTATTATTAGAAAAAGTGAGCTTGGCCCAGTGGGTCACATCTGTAATCCTAGCACTTTAGAAGGCCAAGATGGGAGGAATACTTGAGCCTAGGAGCTTGAGATCAAACTGAGCAAGAGTGAGACCCACCTTTACAAAAAATAGAAAATTAGCCAAGTGTGATGCCACATGCCTATAGTCCCAGCTACTCTAGAGGCTGAGGCAGGAGGATCACTTGAGCCCAGGACTGGTTACAGTGAGCTATGATGATGCTGTGGCACTTTAGCCCAGGCAACAGAGTGAGACTCTGTCTTGGGGGAAAAAAAATTTAAAGTTAAAAAAGAGAAAAGAAAATGTATCTAATGAACTAGGTTATCTAACTAAGGAGATTTCCAAGCAAAGAGTTCTTTTTACTACTGGCAGTAAAATGTGAGAGGAAAGAGGTAAAGGAAGCACTGTTAAACAGAAAGCAGACAGAAATTTCTTGTTTTGAAAATTCTCAGCCTCTCTAAATGGCAAACAATGCTAAAATTAAGATACAAGCCTGAGCAAGAGCGAGACCATGTCTCTACTAAAAAACAGAAAAATTAGCCAGGCGTTGTGCACACCTGTAGTATCAGCAACTCCAGAAGCTGAGGCAGGAGGATCATTTAAGAAGAGAAGTTATTTTTTTTTGTTTGTTTCTTTAATGAAACATAAATTTATTTCAGGTTAATGTGAGGGTATAAACAACCAGGTCAAAATATTTGATTTTGTTAAGTAGAGTCTCTCTTGGGGTTATGTCCCACACACAAAAGATGTGCCAAACACCCCCACCCTGTGCCCATTCAGTGAGAGCACCCCAATCCCCTCCCCCTCCCTCAACTTGAATTGAAATGAGTTTTTCTCCTACGTGGGCATGGATTAGATGGTCTACTGGCTTCATATTAGTATTGAGTACGTTGGATAATTGCTTTTCCATTCTTGTGATACTTTACTAAGAAGAATGTTTTTCAACTCCATCCAGGATATTATAAAAGATGTGAAGTCACCATCTTTTTATGGCTGAATAGTAATTCCATAGTGTGCATGTACCACAATTTGTTACTCCATTCCTGAGTTGATGGGCATTTAGGTTGTTTCCACATGTTGGTGATTGTAAATTGAGCTGTGATAAACAATCTAGTGCATATGTCCTTATGATAAAATGATTTTTTTTCTTCCAGGTAGATGCCTTGTAGTGGGATTGCAGAGTCAAATGGAAGGTCTAATTTGAGTTCTTTGAGGGGTCTCCATACTTCTTTCCAAAGAGGCTGTATTAGTTTGCAGTTCCATCAGCAGTGTAAAAGTGTTCCTCTCTCTCCATATCTGAGCCAGCATCTGCAGCTTTGGGACTTTGTGATTTAGAGCGCAGAAGTTTGAGGCTGTAGTGTGCTTTGCTGATGCCACTGCCCTCTAGCTGGGGTAGAAGAAGAGTGAGACTCTGTCTCAAAAAAAAAAAAAAGAAAAAAAATATATATATATGCATCTTCTAAACAAAGATCAAATCCAGGTACTGCCGTAAATCTAAGGCTGTGACTGTAAGATCTTTTGTTAAAAATCTCACAAAGACAGCTTGACGCCTGTGGCTCAAGCAGCTAAGGTGCCAGCCACATACACCTGAGCTGGCGGGTTCGATTCCAGCCCGGGCCCACCAAACAACGATGATGGCTGCAACCAAAACATAGCTAGGTGTTATGGCAGGTGCCTGTAGTCCCAGCTACTTGGGAGGCGGAGGTAGGAGACTCACTTGAGCCCAGGAGTTGGAGGTCACTGTGAGCTGTGATGCCATGGCACGCTATTCAGGGGGACAGCTTGAGGCTCTGTCTCAAAAAAAAGAAAAAAATCTCAGAGAGAGTTAAGGTTATGCTTCAGAGTGTTATTCAGCAGACACAAGGCTCTCTAAAAAGAATACAAGTGTCCCTCACATACTGTCTTCTCTCAATAAAAGGACATCAAATTTTAGGAAGCTTAAGGGCATTGTTCTTTAGCCATCTCATCACAATCTCAAGGTAGAAAAGGCTTACTTAAAAGAGATTTATGGGTGTGTTTTTTGTCTAATGAAGTAGACTCCAATAAGATTCACCGAAGATCCACAAAGTTTTCTATTCTTTAAGCACATATAAATACATGCTTATATATTTATTCTTTTTTTTCTTTTTGCAGTTTTTTTTGACTGGGGCTGGGTTTGAACCCACCACCTCTGGCATATGGGGCTGGCACCCTACTCCTTTGAGCCACAGGCACTGCCCTATATATTTATTCTTAAGCATATATAACTATATTTTTTAAATATATATATATATATATATATATATATATGCAGAAACATTACCACCTTGGAATAAAAGGGATAGAAACAGCACGATGAAAGGAGGCTTCATATTCTACTGGATCCTTCATATTCTACTGGCACAAAGTAGGCTGAGAAAACTCCTTTGCAGCAAACATGGGCTATCTTTCATTAAAAAAAAAGAGAGAGAATGATTCAGAGGGCAGAACCAAGACCCCATAACACAGAGCTGAGAGCCAAGGAGAATTATTCCCAGGCCTTGGGACTAAAGAAACTTTCAACATTTTCTCAGAAGGATTTCAGAATAAAAATGAACCAGTGACTCTTTCTTACAGCTCTTATCCTGTTAGTCCTGCCTCATCATTGTGTGTTGGGTGTATGGAGAGCAAGATAAGTTGTTTATTTTGTTTCACAGGTGGAGAGAAAACAGTGAAGAAGCTATGCTTAAATAATTATACCCAAGAATTATACAATTATACCCAAGGAGCCTCAACTTCACCTAGACTTGATTTAGATGGTGAGATTCTGGACTTCAAGCTGATGCTGTAATAAGACGATATAATATTTTTGGTGAAATCTTTCTCTGCTTTTGAGACAGAGTCTCACCTTGTCACCCTCAGTAGAGTGCTAAGGCATCACAGCTCACAGCAACCTCAAACTCTTGGGCTTAAGTGAGTCTCTTGCCTCAGCCTCCCAAGTAGCTAGGACTATAGGCACCTGCCATCATGCCTGGCTATTTTTAGAGACAAGGTTTCACTCTGGCTCAGGCTGGCCTCAAACCCAGGAGCTCAGTCAATCCACCCATCTCGGCCTCCTGGAATGCTGGGGTTATAGTCATGAGCCACTGCGCCGGCCCAAGATAATATTTTTGGTGACTTGGAGAGAAAGTAAGTATATTTTGCATGTGGGAGAGACAGGAATCATTTGGGATAGAGAGTGAACTGTGTGGTAGCTAGCCCTCAGTTATCCTGCCTCCTGGTATTCACAACCTAGTGCAGCCCCCTCCCACACTGTATCACAGACAGGTGGTCTGCATGACCAGTAGCATGTGGCAAAAACGATGATATGTTACTTCTGAGATTAGGTTACAGAAAGATTGCTTGCTCTCTCTCTCTGAAAAGCAAACTGCCATGTTGTGTGCGGTTCTATGGAGAAGCCCACCTGGCAGAAAGCTTAAGCCTTTGGCCAACAGCCAGCTAGAAACTGTGTCCTGTTAACAACTATCTGAGTGAGATCGGAAATGAATTTTCAGCCCTACTCAAGCCTTCAGCTGACTGCATCCCCATCCCACATCATGACTACGACTTCATAAGAAACCCTGAAGCCAGGCCACATGGCTAGGTCACACACAGATTACAGAACATCAGTAACTGTGTGAGATAGTAAAATGTTGTTTAAAGCTATGAAGTATTTACTCTATAGAAATAGATAACAAACACAGCAGAGCCCAGGCGCACAGACTGCACAGCAGAAGCTGGGACCAGGGGAGGGGAGAAGGGCGGATGGGTGGTGGGAGGGTGACCGGAAAGATCACTTATATATCTGTCTAACAAGGGTACAAGCGAACTTTTCTAGAACTAGAATATAAATGTTTTGATACAATGACTAAGCAAATGACATGAAATTTATGTTAACCAGCTTGATGAAAGTATTTCAAATTGTAT
>CAUYQV010032173.1:0-11230 GCA_963574575.1 Galagoides demidoff
CCATGGCATCACAGCTCATAGCAACCTCCAACTCCTGGGCTCAAGCAAGTCTCCTGCCTCTGCCTCCCAAGTAGCTGGGACCACAGGCGCCCGCCACAACGCCTGGCCATTTTTTGGTTGCAGCCATCATTGTTGTTTGGCAGGTCTGGGCTGGGGATTCGAACCCGCCACCTTGGGTGTACGTGGCTGGCGCTTTAGCCGATTGAGCCACAGGCGCCGAGCCAGATTTTATGTATTTTATCTTAAAGATGTCTTTACACAGATAGGTATGTACTGCCAAATAGTAATGTTAGTCCAAAAGCATGTGATTTTAGTTGAGTGTATTCATCCTTGGGAAAGCATTTATGCATTCTCTTGATATTTGCCTTTTGACATGTCATCACACTGCAGATTAATCACTTTGAATAGAGGGTTAGGTAAAAGCTCCTCAAATGCACATTAAATGTATTTTGATATTTGGAAATTTTTGTGTGTACTTGAATCAAGATCCAAAGAATGCTGTAAGTTGAGGTTGGAAAATGTATCTGCTGCAAATCTGTGTGGGAATGAAGATCTCACTTGTTTTAACTTGCTCATGATTTGGACAGTATTAATTGTTGTCAGAGTGACTTACCATACAATATAAGTTTCACATAAAAGTATATATATTTTTCCTTGTACTTTTTGATTGAATTTATTAAGAAACGTTATCAGATTTGCAGCAAAATCTCATTTCTGAAATTATTCTGTTTTTGGAAATAGTAGATTGAAGGTGGCTCTTGTTTAGAAAATTTCACTATCGGCCCAGAGCTCAATAAAATCACAATAAAACTGTCACTGCTAAGCAATTGAAATCCTTTGTGGTAGGGCAAATCAGGATATTCAGCTTTTATTACTGACAAATATTTATGAAACTGACAGTGATTAAATTTATGAGAGCAAATGATGCTCACTGTTGATACTGCTAGAACGAGACCTCATCTCTAAAAATAGAGATGTGGTGGGTGCTAGTGGCAGCTAAGTGGGAGGCTGAGGCAAGAGAATCACTTAAGCCCAGGAGTTTGAGGTTCCTGTGAGCTGTGATGCCATGGCACTCTACCAAGGATGACAGAGTGAGACTCTGTCTCAAAAAAAAAAAAAAAAAAAAGATTTTTCCATAGAGTAATGGCACCATAGACTAGGGTGACCAGATTTTAACATCATTAAGGCGGGACAACATGGGGGGGGCGGGGCAGGGGACAGGGCAGGGCAGGACTTGACGATGCAAACTTTGATAAGCAGTTCTTAATAATCACTTCTCAGCAATTATTTGTTATTATTACAGTTTAACATTATAAAATTTACAAAAATAATATAAAACTCATATTCTAGCAAAATAGCCACATGGCAGCCGAAAACTGTATATTCCTTTCTTGTTCTCCTGCCCATTTGTGCATTCTTTCCAAAAATCAGGACTTTTTTAAAACGTGCGGGACGCTGGACAAATTGTTGAAAAGCGGGACGTCTGGTCACTCTACCATAGACTTAAAACACCTTACATATTCACAAGCTTTGTAAAATTGTCCAACTAAGTTTTTATTTCTGCAGCACATGTTGTAACATAGCTTAACAGATTCCACTACAGGTTTTAGGCGATTCTCTTGCCTCAGCCAGGTAGTTGGGACTACAGGCGCCCAATTAGTAGTTCTACTAAAGTAGTGCTAAATTAGTTTTTCTCAGTTTCTTCAAAAATATTCTGCCTGGCTTGGTGCCTGTGCTCAGTGGTTAGGGTATCAGCCATATACACAGAAGCAGGTGGGTTTAAACCCGGCCCAGGCCTGGTAAATAGCAATGACAACTGCATCAAGAAAATACCCAGGTGTTGTGGCAAGTGCCTGTAGCCCCAGCTACTTGGGAGGCTGAGGCAAGACAATCTCTTAAACCCAAGAGTTGGAGGTTGCTGTGAGCTGTGATGCCACAGCACTCTATGGAGGGCGACATATGAGACTCTGTCACACCAAAAAAAGAAAAAGAAAATATTCTGCGTATAGTTCCATCCAGACTTATTCAGAGATGCTAACTTTTCAGTCACTTCAAATTCAGCATCAGCTCCTTGAATAAGCAACTTAGAATTGTTGGTAACATCTGCCAACAAAAGACAAGAAAAACTACGCAAAACCTTTTTTTGTTATTGTTACTCCCAACGGTTCTCAAGTCTTAAAGCACTGTTCTTATAGAAAGACTAATAGTTTTAAAAATTTTATTGCCTCAGGACACATTTCTTCAATTTCTCTAATCAGACATGATTTACTTAACTTACTATTATCAAATGACTTATCTCACTTTTTAACAAATGAGCCATGTGGAAACTTTAGTTGCAGGTTCATTTTCTGCTGTGATATTTAATTTAAAATTTTTTCTGACCATTGCTTTCTGATGAATTGGGAATATCATGATGACTGCTCACTCTGGTCATGTCGAAATACATATATGTGTGTGTATATATGTATTTTTTTTTAAGACAAAGTCTCAAACTGTCACCCTGGGTAGAGTGCCATGGCATCATAGCTCACAGTAACCTCCAACTCAGGCTCAAGCTTTTGCTCAGGCTGGTTTTGAACTCCTGAGCTCAAGCAGTCCACCTTACTTGGCCTCTCAGAGTGCTGGGATTACAGGCATGAGCCACCATGCCCAGCCCATGTCAAAAAAAAATGTTATTTTTGAGGCTCAGCTCCTGTGGCTCAAGTGGCTAAGGTGCCAGCCACATACACCTAAGGTGGTAGGTTCGAATCCAACCTGGACCCATCAAACAACAATGATGGCTGCAACCAAAAAGTTGGCAGGTGCCTATAGTCCCAACTACTTGGGAGGCTGAGGCAAGAGAATCGCTTAAGCCTAGGAGTTGGAGGTTGCTGTGAGCTGTGATGCTGCAGCACTCTACTTAGGGCGACAGCTTGAGGCTCTGTCTCAAAAAAAAAAAAATGTTATTTTTGGGGGGCAGTGCCTGTGGCTCCGTGGGTAGGGTGCTGGCCCCATATACTAAGGGTGGCAGGTTTGAACCCGGCCCAGGCCAAACTGCAACAAAAAAATAGCCGAGCATTGTGGTGGGTACCTGTAGTCCCAGCTACTCAGGAGGCTGAGGCAAGAGAATTGCCTAAGCCTGGGAGTTGGAAGTTGCTGTGAGCTGTGATGCCATGGTACTCTACTAAGGACAATAAAGTGAGACTCTGGTCTCTAAAAAAAAAAAAAAAAAAAAAAAAATTATTTTTTTTTTAACATAGCTATGGATATAACACAATGACTAACAGTTACATGACAAAATAATCTACTCTTTTTCTTTTTTGAGATAGAGTCTCTGCCACATGGCTGGTGTCAAGCCCAGCTCATAGCAACCTCGCAGAACTTGGGCCTTGGCCTCCTCCGTGGCTGGGACTAAAGGCATCTGCCACAACACCCATCTAATTTTAGCAAAGATGGGTTCTTGCTCTTGATTAGGCTGGACTCGAACACCTGAGCTCAGGCAATCCCCCTGCCTTGGCCTCCCAGAGTGCTAGGATTACAGTGAGCCATATACCCAGCCCCTCTGTTGTATCTTGAAAGCACAGCATCCAAAGTCTACTTTTCTTGCTTTGACATAATGAGTGTACACTGTCAATGAAAGTAAAATAAAATGTCATGGTACAGCAATAAGCAGGACACTAAAGGTGCTACCAAGTTATGACTGCATCTCTATAATGTGTAGTATGCCAAAAAGCAATGTAAAGCAGTGAGTGCCACATGTAATATCTCTCCCAGATAGTCAGCTCTGCCATTATGCCATAAAAGCACCCTTTGGTAATATATTAACGAATGAGAGTGGTTGTGTTTCTGTACAACTTCATTGACACTAAAATTGGAATTTCGTATAATTTTTGTGTGTCACAAAGTCTCTTTTATTTTGCTTTTTCCCAATTATTTAAAAAACATAAAAATTATTCTTGATCTCAAGCCACGCAAACACTGGCATTGGGTCATATTTTACCCTTAGGCCTTAGTTTACTGAGCTGTAGTTTTTCTGCCTTTCTGATGTAAACATGATTGTAGAACGATTACCTTATTAGGAGTCAGGAAACCTTGGTGCTCCTACCAAAGTTGTATGATCGATAAGGTCAAATAAAATAATGAGATTAGGGCCTCTGGTGTCTAGTCCTTTGGAAGGTGTTCCTTGACATTCTTTTTTTTTTTAAGATAGAGTCTCACTTTGTTGCCCAGGCTAGAGTGCCAAGGCATTGGCCCAGCTCACAGCAGCCTCAAACTTTTGGGTTCATATAATCCTCCTGTATCATCCTCCTAAGTAGCTGGGACTACAGGTGCCTGCTGTAACACCTGGCTACCTTTTCTGTTTTTAGCAGAGACAGGGTCTGGCGCTTGCTTAGGCTGGTCTTGAACTCCTGAGCTCAAGTGTGATCTTCCCATCATCCTCTCAGAATGCTATATGTAATCTTAATTTCTAGTGTGTACTCAATAATTACCTCTGATGTGCCTCTCTGTTCTTATTTGAGCAGGTATTTCATTGTCAAAGAGCAGCCGGCACAGAAAATTGAGTGGTTTTGATCTTTGATAGAAGGGAAGCTCACAGTGTGAGCTCACCAGACACCTTGGCTTTTTTCTGGAAGCATTTCCTAGTTTTTGGGATAGGGGAATAGAACCCAAACAAAAAGTGACATTCTGGGCAAAGAAGGAAAGATGCAACTCTGGGGCCACTAAAGAAGTTGAAATTTAAATCAGGGAAAGGAAGGAACCTCTAAGGAGATTCTAACCTCTACACCTGTAATCAGGTCTCTAAAGCCATTGACTGATCTCAGAAGTACACATATACAAGAGTTGATTCTAAGCAACCCAGTGGAAAATAGCTGGGAGGCTAAAGATCTGAGCAAACATTTTGGCATCTTTTTTTTTTTTTTTTTTTTTTAAGACGGAGCCTCAAGCTATCCCCCTGGGTAGAGTGCTATGGCATCACAGCTCACAGCAACCTCCAACTCCTGGGCTCAAGCAAGTCTCCTGCCTCCACCTCCCAAGTAGCTGAGACCACAGGCGCCCACCACAAGGCCCGGTCATTTCTTGGTTGCAGCCACCATTGTTGTTTGGCGGGCCGGGCTGGGGATTCGAACCTGCCACCCTAGGTGTACGTGGCTGATGCCTTAGCTGATTGAGCCACAGGCACCGAGCCCATTTTGGCATCTTCCTAGCACCAAAGAAGCTAAAATTGAAGTTGAAACCCTCCCAAATTAGAGGAGCCTTAGTATACTCTGAGTTTTTCATTGAGACCCCATCATGGCCACTCTTAAGATTGAGGGCAAAAACTGAAATAGACTAGCCCTCAGGAAAATGTGGTTGAGTCACTACTAATCATTACTGCTGCCAATTGAACAGCCTTCTTTAAAGGAAGAATTTTTATAATTTTTTCTCTATAATCCAGTACCTATTCAGCAAAGTATTATAGGAGATACTAACAGGACTTAAATGATCAAAAAAACAATAGAAAAAAGAAACAAGTTCAGTCTAAATTACCTAGTTATCCATTGCTGAGTATGAAAATAAAAAGGAGGAAAAATATAGAAAAGAGCATGAGAAACCTGTGGGACACACATACATATATTTAACATGTATAATATAATAGAAGTCCAAGAAAAAGAGGACATATACAGTGGAATAGAGGAAATATTCGCTAATAATTTTCTAAAAACTAAGAAAGGTTATCAAAGCAAAGCACAGGCAATGCAAGGAAAACCATATTGGAACCCATCATAGTCTTAACTGCTAGAAATGAAAGAGAAAGAAAATCTTAAAAGCTTCCAGAAAAAAAGCAGTTACTACCTTCGGGGAACAACAATAATAGTAATAATAATAATTATGGCTTATCTATCACCTGAAATTATGAAAGCCAAAAGACAACAGAATGATTTCTTTAAAGTGCTGAGAGAAAAAATGCTAACCTAGAATTCTAGATCCAATAAGCATGTCCTTCAAAAGTAAAGGCAAAATAAAGACAAACTAACGCTAAGAGAATTTATTGCCAATAGCCTAGCACTAGAAAACATTAAGGCAATTTCTTCATTTTGAAAGAAAATTATACCAGATAAAAATAAAGAACTTCACAAAGAAATGAACAACAGTAAGGATAAATGGGAGTAAATAAAAATTTTGATTTTAAAATAATCGTTGACTTGTGGGGTTTTAAATATGTGGGAACAGGCCGGGCGCAGAGGCTTATGCCTATAATTTTAGCACTTTGGGAGGCCAAGGCAGATGGATTGCTTGAGCTCAGGAGTTTGAGAGTAGACTGAGCAAGAGTGGGACACCCACCACCTACTAAATATAGGAAAAAAAAAACTAGTTGGATGTCATGTCAGGCTCCTGTAGTCCCAGTGAGGGAAGAGGATCACTTGAGCCCAAGAGTTTGAGGTTGCTGTGAGCTATGATGCTGTGGCACTCTATCCAGGACAACAGGGTGAGACTTTTTCTTAGTAAAATAAAATATGTGGAAACAGTGTACAACAACTATAGAACAAAAGGCTGGAGTGCATTTGTAATCTCAACCTCTAAGTGAAGAAAATGGGATATATAACTAAAAAGCCAATAGAGAAGAAAATGGAAAAACAGTTGATTACTCCAGAGAAATGCAAGAAAGGAGAAGGGAGTAAAAGAACAGATGGGATAAACAGAAAACAGGTGGCAGGTCAGAATTTTTAAACCCAACTTTGCTATAATTATGCTAAATATAAAAGGAGCAAACATTAAAATTAGTACAAAGCTCAGAAGACCTAACTATATACTGCTTACAAGAGACATATTTTAAGTCAGAGGAAGCAAAAAAAAAATGTTGAAAAGAAAGATGTGAGACTCCAAGTAACACTAGAAGTAAAAAGAAGGGCTTTGCATAATCTAAAATGATAAATTCAACAGCAAGATATCTTTTTTTTTTTTCCGGAGACAGAGTCTTAGTCTGTCACCCTCAGTAGAGTGCTGTGGCATCACAGCTCACAGCAACCTCAAACTCTTGGGCTTAAGAATCAGTTTTCTACTTATGTGCTCAATTTTAATATGAGGACAATTAATGACACGGTGGGGAAAGGGGAGAGCAGAGAGAGAGGAGGGAAGGGGGCGGGATCTTGGTGTATGCCACACCTTTGGGGGGCAAGACATGATTGTAAGAGGGACTCTAACCTGGTTTCTTGTACCCTCAATTAATCCTCAACAATAAAAAACAAACAAAAAAAGAATCACTTCTCTAACTGCAAGATATCTTTGAATTTTTTGTGCATCTAATAATAGAGGTCTAAAACACAAAAAGGAAAAGTTGACAAAATGAAAACATTAAAATAGACAAAACCACAACCAGATTACTAGATTAATGCGCTTCTGTAAATAAAACAGGAAAAAATCAGCAAGGATATGGAAGATTTGAATTGCACAGTCAAACTTAATTAACAATGGAACACTGTACTCAACAACTGCAGTGTATATATGACTTCAAGTATTTATGAAACATTTATTAATATGTACCATATGCAGTACCATAAAGTAAATTTGAACACGTACTTGAGGCCAGACTCAGTAATCCTGGCACTCTGGGAAGCTGAAGGGGGAAGATCACTTGAGCTCAGGAGTTTGAGACCAGCCTGAGCAAGAGCAAGACCCCCATCTCTACTAAGAAATAGAAAAGTTAGCCAGGCACTGTGATAGGTGCCCATAGTCCTAGCTACTCGGGAGGCGGAGGCAAGAGGATCACCTGAGCCCAAGAGTTTGAGGTTGCTATGAGCTATGACATTACAGCACTCTATCCAGGGTGACAAAGTGAGACTCTGTCTCCAGAAACAAAACAAAACAAAACAAACCTTGACCATAGCAGGATGTGCTGCATGAACCTGCAGTCCCAGCCTTTTGGAGGCTGAGGCAGGAGGAAAATGAAATAATTAAAAAAAAAAAAAAAAGCTTGACTTTAACCTCAAAACATACATAAAATTAACTTGAAATAGAGTATAGAATGAAAGGGATTAGGGGTGTCCAACCTTCTGGTTTCTCTGCACCATATTGGAAGGAGAGTGATTTGTCTTGAACCATACATTAAATACATGGACACTAACAAAAGCTGATGAGCACAAGAAAGTACGTTTATAATTTTCACGATACCCACAGATAAGCAAAAAATGTCCTCATATAATCTGCATGTAGCCCACAGACTGTGGGTTGAATACCCTGAAGGCAACATGAGGTAGTATCCTTAGAGAAGGCAAAGATTTCTTGAACAAGATACAAAAAGCACTAATTAAAAAAAGAAAAGATTGATTAAATTTAATCCAGATTATTTTAAATTTGAATTCATTAAGATATAAAACTTGTCCACAGAAGGACATCTAAATGGCCAAATTGGGCATATGAAAAGGTATTCAATGACATTAGTCCAGGGAAATGTAAAATAAAATTTCAGTGAATACCACTGTGTACCGAGCAAGATGGCTAACACTAGTAATATGCAGTGTTGGTAAAGATGAGAGCAGAAAGTGTTAGTGGGATTATAAATTGGCATATAACCACTTTGGGAAACTGTGGTATCTGCTGAGTAAAACCAAGACTCAACAGTTCTACTTCTCTGTTATGTATATACTCGAGAAATGTGCATGGATATTGATAGCTTTTATAATAGCCCCAAATTGGGAATGACCCAAATAAATTGTATCTTTACACAGTGGGATACAGGTTGACTATTCCTTATCCATAATGTTTTGAATTCCAGATTTTATTTATTTTTTTAATGTTTACATTATACTTAACCAGTCAAGCATCCCTAATCTGGAAATCTAAAATCCAAAATGACCCAGTGAGCGTTTCCTTGGAGTATCATATAAGCACTCAGAAAGTTTTAGATTTTAGATTTCAGATTAGGGCTGCTCATCCTGTATTCCAGATGACTGCTAAACAAAACACAATTATATGAATGGATCTCACAGATAGGATAATAAGCAGAAGAATATATACTATGTATATATATTTATCTGAAATATGTGTATATATTTTTATCTGAAATTCAAAACAGATCAAATTAATCTATAGTGAAAGAAATAAGAATAATAACCTTGGGCATTACTACATTGGTTAGGGTTGTGGGAAACATTCTGTATTCTGATCTGAGTGGAAGTTACAGTTTATTGAGTCATATGCGTAAGGTTAGTGTACTGTACATGTATGTATGTAATACCTTGAAATATTTTCTAAACAGTATGGCCTATCTGGTTTCATCTGGTTTAAAATCACTACATGGTAAAATTGTTTCTAGGTAGTTTTTGATCCAAAACTTTTTGTGGTGACATAGGAAAAGTACCAGTCTTTTGAGTTAGTAGACTTTGGTCTAAAATATCCTCTGATGCTTTTCATTCCTGCAGTCTTATAAAATCTAGGCACTGTGATCTTGCTTAGGTATTTAATCTTTCTATCATTGTACAGTGGAGATAATAACAATCCTTTCTAATTCATGGTATAGCAAAAGGGCTAAATGAAATGATGTGAATTTGCACCTAATTAAGTATGTCAGTTATAATATCTTTATAATCCGATGAGATGGTTATATCTAAGCTCATATATCTAAATACTGGGATCCCTCATAGATGATGTAATAGCAGTTTCTCTGCCTTATGTTACAAGTCACCCTGCTTTCTTCCTTTTTAAAGATAACAGTGACTGCTCAGCGCCTGTGGTTCAATCAGCTAAGGTGGCGGGTTCGAATCCCCAGCCCAGGCCCGCCAAACAACAATGATGGCTGCAACCAAAAAGTGGCGGGTGTTGTGGCGGGCGCCTGTGGTCCCAGCTACTTGGGAGGTGGAGACAGGAGACTCGCTTGAGCCCAGGAGTTGGAGGTTGTGGTGAGCTGTGATGCCACGGCACTACCCAGGGGGATAGCTTGAGGCTCCGTCTCAAAATAAATAAATAAATAAATAAATAAATAAAGATAACAGTGAGAAATTTGGAGTGCTCTTAGAGATCTCGGAGTACATACAGGAGCATGACTTTTGAGTAGCAAGACCATGTTAGCAGTATCCAAAAATGTAAATGTGGGTACTTGGTGAGACCCATAATGGAAGAGGAGAAAGTCTTCCCTTGAAGTCAGTGAAGCTACATTGGATGTTGCCAGCATGGTCTTCCTAATGCTAAAATGTTCTGTCATTTTTCTTTGGCTGCTGCTTTCCAGAAAATGTAGATCAACCTTTTCAGTGTCACTTTTTTGAGTTCTTTCCTCTGGGCCATCATGTCTTGATTAACTGTAAAAATTTTCAGTAATTGTAGGATGTACCTGCAATTTAGAGCAGAGCTTCACATTGAAAACATCTTCTGTAACACATGATAAACTATAGGATGTTAGGCCTAATCTAACATGTGATAATAATAAAACATGAGAAAAGAACTTACACTAAAAAATTAATACAACTAAGGGACAAAGCCCACATGTTCTACCCCTTAGTGTAGAGTAGACTTAACTGGCCAAGTGTTCAAGATACAACTTATAGAGGTGGTCAGTAATAGAGGTCAGTCTTCCATTGGGTACATGAGTGCATGTCTAGTCTCTGAAAACTTAAGTCCACTTAAGGAGGTGGTCAACTATAGAGGTTCTGCTGTCATCACTTGTTGCTGTATGTTTGTCATTTGAGAGCAATCAGATAACTACTTGTAGGTGAATGCTTTTTTTTTTTTTAGAGATAGTCCCACTATGTCGCCCTTGGTAGAGTGCTGTGGCATCACAGCTCACAGCTACCTCCAACTCTTGGGCTTGATTCTCTTGCCTCGGCCTCCCAAGTAGCTGGGACTACAGGCACCTGCCATGATGCCTGACTGTTTTCTTTTTGCAGTTGTCATTGTAGTTTAGCTGGCCTGGGCCAACCTTGAACCCGCCAGCCTTGTGTATGTGGCTGGCACTGTAACCACTGTGCTACGGGCACCGAGCTGCTGTTTTTGTTTTTCTTAAGCTAAAATTTCCCACTTTTAAAACTAATGCTATGTTCTTAAGAATTGTTCCTGGCTCGGTGCCTGTGGCTCAATGGGCTAAGGCGCCAGCCACGTACACCTAAGGTGGCGGGTTTGAATCCCCAGCCCGGGCCCGCCAAACAACAATGATAGCTGCAACCAAAAAATGGCCGGGTGTTGTGGCAGGCGCCTGTGGTCCCAGCTACTTGGGAGGTGGAGGCAGGAGACTCGCTTGAGCCCAGGAGTTGGAGGTTGCTATGAGCTGTGATGCCATGGC
>CAUYQV010032177.1:0-71385 GCA_963574575.1 Galagoides demidoff
TGAAATATTTTCATCAAACTGGTTAACATAGACTTTGTGTCATTTACTTAGTTATTATGTTAAAACATTTATACTCTAGTTCTAGAAAAGTTCACTTGTACCCTTGTTAGACAGACCATATAGGTGATCTTTCCAGTCACCTTCCCTCCACCCATCCGCCATGCTCCCCTCCCCATATTCTTGGGCTAGAATTAGGTTGTAGCTTTCATTTGAGAACTATAAATTAGTTTCATAATAGGGCTGAGTACATTGGATACTTTTTCTTCCATTCTTATGGTACTTTGCTAAGAAGAACATTTTCCAGTTCCATCCATGTAAACATGAAGGAGGTAAAGTCTCCATCTTTCTTTAGGGCTGCATAGTATTCCATGGTGTACATATACCACAATTTATTGATCCATTCGTGGATCGATGGGCATTTGGGCTTCTTCCATGACCTGGCAATTATGAATTGGTCTGCAATAAACATTCTGATACAAATATCTTTATTGTAATGTGATTTTTGATCTTCTGGGTATATACCTAATAATGGAATTGTAGGATTGAATGGCAGGTCAATTTTTAGTTATCTAAGGGTTCTCCAGACGTCTTTCCAAAAGAAGCGTACTAGTTTGCATTCCTACCAGCAGTGTATAAGTGTTCCCTTTCTCCACATCCATGCCAGCAACACTGGTTTGGGGATTTTGTGATATGGGCTAATCTTACTGGAGTTAGGTGATATCTCAAGGTAGTTTTGATTTGCATTTCTCTAATGATTAAGGATGGTGAGCATTTTTTCATGCATCTATAGGCCATACGCCTATCTTCTTTGGTGAAATTTCTCTTCAAGTCCTTTGCCCACCCTGCAATGGGATCATTTGTTTTTTTTTGTTAATGCGTTTGAGTTCTCTATGGAGTCTGGTTATTAAACCTTTGTTGGAGACATAGCCTGTGAATATCTTCTCCCACTCTGAAGGCTGTCTGCATGCTTTATTTACTGTGTTCTTGGCTATGCAGAAGTTCTTTAGTTTGATCAGGTCCCAATAGTGTATTTTTGATGTTGCTTCAATTGCCCACTTTTTTTTTTTTTTTAGTACTTCAGTTATATTCATATCCTGGATCTCTTTTTGCATTTTATACCTATTGCTTTCTGTCTATAACCAGCTTTCTGTCCATACTCTCTGTTGGTCCTCCATGTCATTAACCTCTCTCTGCATTGTTGATTCTTCTCTCTCAATCTCTTTCTCTTTATTTTTATCATACAATTTAAAATTTTAAGTAACTTCTTTTTATAGCTAAACTGGTACATTTTTGTCTATCATTCCATCTCTTATCTCTTTTTTTCTTACAGCTCATGTTTCTTTTCTATTATTCATTTAAAAATAAAATGTGTATTATTTACTTTTATTTCAGTCTCCTGGAATATTTTCCCAAACTCTGCTTTTTTCAAATGCAATATTTAATTTATTCTTTTTTATTACTTCTACTCAAGTTAAACAGGAGACAATGTAATTTTTAACTTATTTTCAAATAAACATATAAGCAGTAAATAAACAGTATGAATGGACTCTTCTTGCCTTTCTCCTCCTTTTACTCAAGTGGGTTTTCCTTCTCCCCTTTGAGTCTAGGCTGAATGCCTGACTGGCACAAAGAATGCAACTGTGCAGCCGCTCAAGTCATCCAGCAGCCTTTGGTTAAGGAAATAGCTGGAAACTCTGACTTGTTATAATAAAAAAAAAGTTTATGATTATAGCTTTTTCTATATATTTTTGAAATTACTTCACTAAGTTCCAGTTTCACTGGATTAAGAGAATATTCTGTTTCATTCAGCAAACTCTGAGTTACCAGTCACGAATGCAAATTCAAGATCAAGAAATTCCCACTATTATATATTTTCTGTTTGGTGAGGGAATGTTCTATATTTTTTTTTCTCTGCCCCTAGCTTCTCTGTCCTTTATATATTATAATGCATACAGCTGTAATACGTACCGGCAAAAATAGCTCCTGGGCTCTAACAGTTCTGTCCCGACCAGTAACAGTCTATGGCTTGTTAGGAGCCAGCTGCCCAGCAGGAAGTGAGAAACAGGTAAGTGAAGTTTCATCAGTATTTACAGCAGTTCCCCATCACTCACATCACTGCCTGAGCTCTACCTCCTATCCTATCCCCACCCCATGCCTGTGGGAAAATTGTTTTTCATGAAACCAATCCCCAGTGCCAAAAGTTGGAGGTTGCTGTCCTAGTGGGTTGAATCCCATCTCTTCAATGATCCACATTCTAGATATACTTTTCCATGTTACCATTGTTAATAACACTCTGAGCCAGAGAAGAATTCAGGAAAAGATCCCTAGATTTCCTCAAGGAGTCTATGGCATCTAAATGCAGCACAGAGCTGGGTCCAGTTGTAGTGGTTTCTCCCACAGCCTCCAAACTTTTTCAGTCCTTGGCCTTTCAAACTGAAGATATTTATAAGGTTATTCCAGAATGTTCTCTTCTCACTTTTCACAAGTCCTGCTACATCATTATTCTGTCTGTTGTATGATGGTTCACAGAATCTTTCTTTGCTTTGAGTCAAAGATCTTTTTTTTCTGATAGAAATGTCAGAAATGTTATAGTACCAGATTGACATTATTACTAGGATTTAGTGCTGGTATAATTTTATTAAATTTTTTGCCTCGTTGTAGCTTTTTTAAGCTATTATGGGTTTGATGGTTAGTAAGGAAAGACTGTAAAATTGCTTTCACTTCCATCTTTTGTTAAATCCTTGTATTTTCTATATTAGAAGTTCTGACTCATTTTTTGTTTTTTCTTTTCCTTTTAATGAATTCTGTATGAACTTAAACCTCATAGGGTATAATATCCTGAGACAATTCACCACTTTTCTTATATTTTTAATAAATGTGGCTTTTCATAAGTTAGGTTTAATAAATATAGAGTTTAACTATGGTTATGGCAACACACTTCCCAATTTGCTCATTTTTTTTTCTTTTCCTCTTTTTATTTTTGAATGAGGCAATTATATTCTTTTTTTTTTTTTTTTACATATGCAGAAATCTTCTGCTGGGAATAATATTGCAATTTACTTTGCCAATAAAATTTCTGTTGCAGCAATATGGCAGGAAATAAAGTATTTTTTTTCCATAGGAATCCAGCTTTAGTTCATTTCTAAGGTTTCCACTGTGTACATGGAATACATTACCATCTAAATGTAAATAAGAATGCTATTGAAATTCAATGGCAAAAAATGATGTTGAGAGATCCTTTTTAACATTGCCTACATATTATCATCTTGCTTTAAAACTTTCTTTTCGTAGTGGAATGGTGTGGTTCTATGGGAAAAATAAATGAAAAAAGCCAAATCATTAAAAGCAGCATTCTTATTTCCATTCCCTTCACCCCTTTTTTAAGACCATGTATAAAGTGATGGGTCTCAATGATGGCTTTCCAAGTATAGGGTGACAGTGTTCACCAAGAACTTAACTATAACATCACAGCTTCCAGCGTGGACCATGGAGTCTTCATAAAGCCCTGGCCAGTGACCCTGAAGCCCCAGGACATGCTCCAGGGCAGTCAGATGGGAATGAAGATAGGAAGAGTTTCAGGCAACCGTAGGCTATGCTTAGATGTTGCCCAACCAAAAATTGTGGCAAAGACATTTTGACTACTCCCCAAGTCATAGAAATTAATTGAGACAAAGTCTAGAATAGGGTTGACAATTTAAAACCAATTGTGTGGCCAATACTGCTACCTTAAAGACATAATAGACATGGTGCAATATTCTGAGTCCGTTTCTCCCACTCCCTCTGGACAGAACAGTCCAGAAACTGCCCCCAGCCATTTAGGATCAGCATGGGAAATGCCACCCCCTCTGTCATCCTAGACCTCAAAGAGTTACTTAATATCCAAAGTGGGTTACATTTTAAGGAACGTAAGGGGACTTGCAAAGCTCTACAAGGCATCCCAGTTATTTACCAAAGAATACCCTGCCATCTTCTTTGAAGACACTAGGGAAAGGAAAATACTTTGAGAAAACTTTAGGAAGCAATTCATAAGAAATATTCTTGGCTTATGGAATTTAGTTTGCAACAAGTTTAACTGTAATTAATTCATTAGAGGGACATGATATTAACATCTTTTTACACGGGCAAGGCTTGAAAAAAGGGGGTAAAGTGTTTGAGCTTCTTGGAAAAGGGAAGCTGGAAAATTCTGCCTAGGAGCTTCCTGACCTGGAGTGCCTCATTCAGGGCTAATTAGCCATTCCCAGTAGAGGGCCACTACTTGATCCTTGAAGAATGAATTTTTAATGGCCATTTTCCCATTTATATACAAAACGGATATTTAATATCCAAAACTATAAGAAAGAGAGGGAGGGACAAAGAGAAAGAAAAATTATAAAGAAGAAAGTAAAAATGATCTGTCACTATCTTGGAAAAACTGTGATTGACAGTATTATGTAGATATTTATAATACACATTGTTAATTGAGATATCTAACTGTGAGTTACTCGCACTAGAAAGGCCCATTCTCATAGCACTTCCCTGCCTTCAAGCATCTTTTTGTTCCTTTTACTAGGGTTTTCTAAGGTTAAGCAGTTTCTTTCTCACGGAATGAATCCCTCAAGCTCTAAAACCATAAAAGGACAAACTAGGACATGGCTTTTAAAGCTCAGGTTTGTGCTCGTTGAGTTTTCCATTAGCAAGAAAGATAAATTTTTGTTTGGAATGGGACCCAGAAACTTGAATCAGAACAAAGGAAATGTCCAAATTTGTCAGTCTCCAGTTTATGATAGCATTTTCAGGGGAGTTCTTTTGTTTTGTTTTTTTAACCTTTCCATTTGGTACGCTTCTCTCCCACCCCCGCCCATCCCTTTGTAAAAGATAAGCACTGGTTCAGTGTTTCTGGGAAGCAGAATTAGGCCAATACCTGGGGTCCGGGGACAGCAACCTGATGTTAAATCAGTGTGGTTATAATGGTGAGCATTGAAGCGGAGGAGAAGGAATAGGTAGTATGCATTGGACTATGCATGATCGGTCCATTCAGAATTATGCTAGTTTATGTTAAGCAACTGTTTCAATGCTTCAGTGGAGGAATGCTTAGAAAGGTTCTCCTGTCCTTTGGAAGATTGATCACTATTGTGTCCTCACAGGGAGATATGAGTACTGCCCACTAACTGGTGTTTTGAATCCTTGCATTTACTGAGAAATGGCAACGTTCTCCTTGCCAGTCTTGGGCCAGAAAGCATGTGATCAATAGTCAAAAGGAGCCCACAGGTTACTGGTAGGATGACAAATCTGTCAGTGAGATGGTTAAAGAAGGAAGGCGGCGTCCTGATGAAACGAACGAGCAGGTGCTGGTTGTGTGTCCGAGGTAAAGGGAGGAAGACTCCCATGAGATGCTTGCTCTCTTACTGAATACCAATGACAACTGAGTGATGAGGGGACAGTTCTGATAATATTTCCCTGAGAGCACATGAAACCCTGAAACCCCAGACCCAAGGAGAGGAACTGCCAAAGCCTTCAGAAAACCACAGACAAAGAGACTCCCAAAACTTTTTGCAGGGCCCCAAACTAAAAATGAATAAAAAGTATGAAACCTACTCACCTGGTTAAATGAGCTATTCATCCTATGCCCTTGTGGTCCATAATTGTCATCCCATTACTTGGGAATAAAGCATAGGTCCAGGTAGGGACCCAGTGAAAATTAAAGAGGAGGAAAATTCGATTGTATCTAGTTTATCTTTTTTGAGCAAGGAGTGAAACAACTGCTAGACAGAAACTGGATGCTTCATGTCTTGGATCAACACGGAAGCCCTGCCAAACGTCAGATTAAATATTCCACAGCTGAAATGTTTGCATAACTTTTTGGTGGCTACCATTTAAAAAAAGAAAAACGGTGATGGGCCTTTGAAAACATATTCCCTGGGTTTGACATGCTCACGGTGTACTGCCAGCAATTGCTCTCGACTTGGAAGGCCGGGCCATGCATATCTTGTCCACCCAGCGCCAGTGCCAGCTGGCAACACAGCCCTGTGCTCCCATTCCCTGCAGGAGCATGAAGCCCCACTGTGCGCCCCAAAGGCACTGTATTGTTTAACCTGAGTCTTCTTTGGCTAAGAAGCAAGTCATTTTAAGCAGGAATTTCCTGGTTCTTGAGGTGTCTATGGCGTTTCATCCATGAGTTTGCAATCTCTGCGTGGGTTTTCAGTTTGGGTTGGCTCTGTGATGCTGCTGAGGAAACTGGAGACAGGTCTCTTATTGAAACAAAATAATAAATCTGAACAAATCAGCTTTATTGTTATTGGCTCCGGCAGGGCTTGGATTTATTTCAGCTTTATATTTCTAAAGGATTGCTCAAGAGGCGATGTTCTTCAGTCCCAGGTTATGTGAGGGAAGGGAGAGATCTGAGATATCTTGGGCACCTATCAAGTGTCAGGAGCTTTTCGTGCATTATCTCAATTACTTTTCTTCATGATCCAATGGAGTAATTGTCCTTCCGTTTGTTTTACTGACAAGAAAATGCTGGGATGCTGAGAGGGTCCTTCTTTTAGCCAAAGCCACACTGCTCAAAGGGCAGTTGTGAAGTCCAATTCGATTATTTCATCTCAGACCTGCCACTTGCTCTCTGTGACCTTGGGCAAGTTACATCACCTCTCTGTTCCAACTCCCTGGTCTATAAAATAGGAGTAGCAATGGCAATCCTTCACGGAGGATTAAATAGAGACGTAGCGTATTCAAGGCTTTGTCGTCATGTTGTCCAAGTCAGTGGCTTGAATTTCAGGGTGAAAAAAATGAAAAGTTATCAGGTGATGTTTTCCAAACTGACATCTGGCCTGTTTACTGCTGCAAAAGTGAAGCTTAGCTGGTGATGTCAACTGATGTCAACCACCACAGTGCCTGTCAGCTGCAGCTCAAACCCACCTGGCTTTGTGGGGCTCTGGACTGGCCCTGGAATGCAAGGATGAATAAGAAATGTCCCTGTCCTTGTGGAGCTCCTAGGTGAGGGACAGGATGAGCTTAGGCAGCAGAGACCACACTTACCACTGAAGCTGTTTAAATTCTAGACCCTATAGAATTGTCCAGCAGGAAGTCTTGTGTGAGCCCTTAGCTATCACACAACCAGAAATTTTTGAAGCTGGTGAAGCGGCTTGGATAACTTTCTATAATAATCCTCAATGAGAAAGCAAAGTCCACAGCAGGAGGGAGGTCCATAATGCAACCAACCCAGTTAATCACCTGGAAGTTTTTCCAGTCTTGCAAGAATTTCATGGGCACTCATTATACCAATAGGTACCCCTAGGGAACTGGATTCAAAAGACTTGGGTACAGTTCCAGCCTGGAGACTTACAAGCTGTATGATCTCAGCCGGAGTCACTCAATCCTCTGAGTCGTATCTTTTATCTGTAAAATGGAAACTACGAATAATAGTCAGGCTACAAGTTCATTGAAGAATAAGTAGATTAATATCTCCAAAGACCCTTTTTATACAGTACAGACTTACAAGTATTTAAATCTACAAATATACAGGGTGGCCATAAAGTTCGTGTGTAACTTTAAAGAGCACACTATTTGCAAAAATTGCCCACAAACTTTATGACCACCCTGTATAAGATTTACAAATACTTACTCTTGTTACTTCTCACTTCTACTATGAGTTCAATATTCTGTTCTTGTTCACTTCTATTCATTTTGGTAAATTTCTCATAGTAGGACTTTCATATTGTTAGCATCTTGCTTTAGGGTTTGACAAGAAAGAGAGGGTAGGAAAAGATAGTGCTAGGGAGCAAGTTTGCAAGACCACACCCCACATCCATGAAAGACAATAGATAAAACAAGATAAACAAAACTATGGTTCTGCAATGTTCCCAAGGTCAGAAATTTAGTAAGCTGTTGCACTGGGACATGAACTACTATTATTTGACATCAATGTACAAGTTCTTAACTATAATCTACCTTTTGTCCGAAGATGATAGTATTAATAATCTGAAATGCTAAAGTATTAATGATAAAAAGTCCATTCCCCGTGTTTATAGGAAACTAAAGAGTAATAATTGATATCTTTTCTTTGAGAATAAGATAAGAATTAAAAACATGTACTTATGGGTAGGCATTTATGATCGAAGCAAAAGAAATGAAAAGTATTGTTAATACTTTCAGTTACATTTAATACTATGTAAATTTGTGGTGGCTTTTTACAAGTCTCTTCTCTAGCAAGTTCTCCTCTGACTTCCATGGACTGGTCTCAAGGGTCTTGTATCATTGTCATCCTTAGCTAAAAATAATATCAACTCTGAATTCCTAGAGCCCCCCAAAGAGTCCTTTTTATGATTCATGTCCCCACCCCAGGGCCTTTGCACTTGCTACTTCCTCTGCCTAGATTTTTCTCCCAAACACCTCTTGGCTCATTTGTTCCCTTCATGGAAATCTCTGCTCAAACGTGCCTCATCAGACAGACCTGACCAGGCCTTTCATTATCACTCTGAACAAAATAGCCATGTGTTCCTCATCACTCTTTATCACCTTACTTTATCTTCTTCAAAGGACTTCCACCCTCAGACGTATTATTTAATATTTTGTTTATTGATTGCTTTCCAGACTCAGATATAAGTGCTGTATGAAGAGGGAATTCCTTTTATTTCCATCTCCCCCAAATCTAGAATAGCACATGGTACATAGCACAGGTTCAAAACATAATATATGGATGAATAAAGAATGAATAAAGAATGAAACCCTTTACACTTTGTATTACAGATGGTTATACACTAGTCTTAACCTTACCCCAGAAACGATGAACTTTCTGAGGGCCAGATCTGTGTCTGATTCACCTTCATATCTCTCTAGGTCCTACTACACTACTTGACATTAATTGAAAACTTGCAGAGATTTATGTACAATGTCTCTCCTTTCTGACCTAACAAACTATAAAATAGGTTGGTGTTTTAAGTCCTAGCTGGTTGGTATTTAATTCGTTGGGCTGCTTTAACAAAACACCGTCAATAACACGGCTAAGCAACACTTATTTCTCATTGTTCTGAAGGATGGGAAGTCCAAGATCAACGTGGCAGCCAATTTGTTTTTTGGTGAGGGCTCACTTCTTGGCTTGTAGATGACTGCCTTTGTGCTGTATCTTCGCACAGTGGAGAAAGAGAAAGACTTTGGTCCCTCTTCCTCTTTTTATAAAGGTACTAATACAAATTTCATCATAGGGACTCCATCCTTATAACCTTATCGAGCCCTAATTACCTTCCCAAGCCCAACCTCTCTATACCATCACATTTGAATTAAGGCTTTAACATTTAAATTTGGGGGGTGGGACACAAATGTTCGATCCACCATAATTATCTTACAGACAAGAAACCAGTTCTTTCCACAAGTCCATGATTCTCTCTGCTAAGGACCACTGCCTTTCCCTGTGTCAGGGAAAACACCTGCAGACCTAGGACTACATAGATAGATGCTGAAGCAGGGCTCCCCAGGGAGGGCTCTCCACAAAGAAAAGACGACTTTCCTGCTGTCAACATGAAGGTAGATTTCCACTTCTGTTTTTGTTTATTTTTAAATTTTTATTATTTTTTTTAAAATTAGACACGATTATACTATTAGATACTGTTGTCCTCTTCCTTGAAGTTGAAGGCATATAGAGGCCCTGTGAGGTAGAATAGCTTGAATAGGCCACCAAGCAATTGAAATGAGAAGACAGGATTTCAACTCAGGCCAGGCTATCTCTCTCTTTGCACCCCCAAGGAAAACCAATTCTTGGTATTGTTATCACTCAGGCCCAGGTCTGTTCTGCCCACACACAATAAATCAATCACTATGACACAACTGTACAAAAGAACAGATTTAATCACAAAACCAAGGAAGTGAAGAGGCAAGAGAACTTCTCTGAAATCCCCTCCTTGATGACAAGGACTAGGGATATTTATGGGTTAGGGAAGTGGGGTGGCCAAGGTCCAGGGAAGGATGACTGGCAGTGGGAGGAAATGAAATTACAGGTTGGTGCTGTACTAGCAGAGCTAGGGTTCATGGCATTTCGTAGGACATATGTAACAGAAAACGGAAGCATTAGCAGGATCTGAGGGTAGAGTTTTTGGCCCTCCCACATCAAAAGGCCATCTCTAGGACACTTGTGGCCAGCCCCATTGAAGAGTGGGTGGTCTCAACTGACTTGGTCCATGTTCTTGAAAAACAACGGAAGTGACCATTGCCATGGTGACTTATGAATGTTATCTATAAAGTACTCAGTGAAGATTCAGTTTCAGCATTCAGCAACACAAACTTCATCTACCACAGCCTTCAGCTTCATGGAAAAAAGAAGGAAACGTCTATAACAAAAAGCGAGTGAGCAAGAGCAGGCAGGCAGGTAAACATGACCACATTGATCCCTGGGTTTCAGTATGACCATCAAGAAACTATCATGTGTCTTTCTGTGTGGGCTGCTTTCTCCAGTGGACGTGGGTCAGAATACCATCCTCTTCCCCATAGAAGGAGAAAGCATTTAAACGATAAATCTCGGAAAATTTACAACCTTAGTCACTTATTCTCTCTATAGTTTAAAAAAAATATATATATATATGTATATATACACATATACACACACACGCACACGCGCACACACACACATATTCTTAAAGGCCACATATTTTCCCTGGATTTGATGAGGTTTTTAATCCTTGAATATTTCTGTAATGTGTCATTAAGCTCCAGAGCTCCCAGAAGCCGCATATGAATTCAGTTCAGATTCTAATCTGAATGGAAATCATCCACCACTAATCTCTACATCTATTTTTAACAAAAATATCTTATTGATTAATATTTTCAAGGCAAAACATGTTGCCATATGTCCCACTGCAGCGAATTCCAAATCTGAGTAAATTGGAGTTAAAGACAGAACAGGAAGCTAGATCTCAGTGCAGAGACAATTTTGTCTTTTATCATTAAGCTGGACTACAGAAAGGTGAAAGACCTGCCTGGTTTATACGTTAGGTAGACTAATTCAAACTCAAAACTGCTGCTTAAATTTTATGTTTGTCAATCCGTGATTTTGTTTCAAAACTTATAGTCCCATTCTCTGTTGTACTTTACCCTGGGGCAAGGCAAAACAAATCAGAATCAAAACAGAAAAAAAATCCACTGTGCTTTACTTGATGGAAATAATAAACATAGAGCATCCTTTCCATTCATATGATTACCCCACTTACTTTTTTCTGATACTCAATATACCTGAAAAATTTGCATATATTGAGTGTGACATAAATGGAGAATCTTCAGAGGGTTTAGAAAGGCTGACATTAATGATTCCAATAATGCATTCACCATTTGGAACTCTTTGTTGGAAATGGATTTATCTTTTAAGGCTGACCAGGGAAGAGGGGAAGATATGTTGGCAGATGCAATGAAGGAGCCCACTGTAGTTCTGCACGTATAATATGAAGGATTCAGACTGATTAAGAGAATAAGCTTCAATATGCTCTGATGATATGATTTTACCCATATGTAATCCACTATTCTCCTAAACCCAATCATATTTTCTTTCCTTACAGAAATCCAAACTACTTTACATTGAGCAAGCGGCTTAATATGATTTCTCTGTGAGGTCAATAAAATTATTTTGTTTTTTGAGGTTTAAAAGCAATTCACAGCAAATTTGTGCTTGAACAAGAATTCAGTTATTCTTCTGTGTAGCATCTCATGCTGGACACACAGGCCACACAGCACATCACACAGAGTTCATTGTCTATGCTACTTCTAACTGGCTTCAGAAAATGTCAGATCAGCACTAGATCATTCAAGAGATACAGGAATGTCACATTTCCAGCAAATCCAGAGTTCCTGAGAAATAAATGTTTTCAAACTTGGTAATAAAATATATTAAAACTCTTTATTATTTAAAGTATTGATATAGCAAAGGATCTTTTCTCTAGCAGATAATCGCTCTGCCAGCCTTTCTATCTTACAGATCTAAATTTTTCTAGGTTGGATTTATTTAAGGCAAGAGTACACCCTTGAGCAAAAAGAGAGTGCTAAGCTCAGAATCGTGACGACATTCCTGGCACCCTGTCCATGCGTTGTATGTGATGTAGCAACGTCTTGTTTATCATTCACATTTCATTTTGAAGCTAAAAATCCTGAAAATGACATTGCTGCCTTTAAAGGCACAGATCTATGGCACCTATTTGTCTGTGGTTATTGTGGTCCACAATCAAGCTTAATAGAAACATTTTTTAAATTTTATTATCTTTTTAATCAACAAATAATAATTGCATATACTGTATATATGGGAAATGAGGGAATGTTATAGGTGTACACTGAGAAATAATTAAATAAAGCTAATAATCATATCCCTTAACTCACATACTTAATATTTTGTGATAAGAACATTTAAAATTTACTCTTTCAGCAATTTTGACATATACATTATTATTAACAGTCATTACCATGCTATCCAACAGATCACCAGAATTTATTCTGTCTAACTGCTCTTCATACCTTGACCATCATCCGGCCTTTCCTGTCCACCTCCTGCCCCAGCCTCTGGTACCCTCCAGTCTACTCTCTACTCCTGTAAGGTTGACTTTTTCAGATTCCATATATAAGTGAGATCGTGGGGTAATTGTCTTCCTGTGTCTGGGTTATTTCACCTAGTGTAATATCCTCTAGATTTCCCCATAGTGTCACACTGGACAGGATTATATAGGATATCCCCTATATAAACACGTATGCTGTATATGTATACACATATACACATATCACGTTTTCTTCATCCATTCACCTATTGATGGGCACTTGAGGTTGTTTCCGTATCTTGGCTATCGTGAATAATGCCACAATGGACATGAGACTGCAGATATCTTTTCAATGTACTAATTTTATTTCCTTTGGATATATGTCCAACAGTGGGATGTCTAGATCATGTGGAAATTCTATCACTGATTTTTCAAGAAACCTTCGTACTGTTTTCCAGAATGGCTGTTCTAAGTTACATTCCTTCCAATAGTGCAGAAATGTTCCCTATCTCCACATCCTCCCAATCCTTGTTGTCTTTCAAGTCTTCAGAAGAATCACTCTTAACGTAAATAAAAATAAAGTGTGGGAAATACTAACTTAAAAAGAAGCGTGGTTGCAAAATTAAGATATAGACATGTACTCAAAATATTTTCTGAAATATACACAAATGCTACTTTCTCTTCCCCACATGCAGCCCATCCCTCTCAGCCCCCATGTCACTAGCACAGACTGGCTGAAATCAGCTATGTTGAGTAAGAAACTAACTAAAGAATGCCACAAAAGAGCCCTTTTACAATGGCACTGAATCTAATAAAATGTTAACGTCCAACTTTTCCCAAGCGATACTGTGAGAAAGATTTTATTAAAATTCCAAGTTTCTGCAGCCTTATCAGGCACAGCTGGCAGGGCAAGGCTGTCGTTAGCACGGCTCTTCACTTTCCCTGACGTGGGGCTTTCTGAGCCTGTGCAAACCATAGTGAGTCTGTGCATCGCCTCTTGTGAACTTCCCTTTCTTATGGGGACTTCTGGCTGTTGGGCCTCAGCAATGGGTAATCTCATACAAACCCATCTTCCTACTGTTGCTTAGTCACCCTGAAGCTATTTATAGCTCAAATTATGTCCTCCTCGAGTCTACATTCTTTCCCCCATTTTCATAAATTGAGTATCATGTCCCAACTTCTGAAAACGCTTGCTTTAATTGTTCCTTCCCATCATTCCTCACTTTCTATTTTAACATTCAATGCATATGTTTGCAAAACGCTGGGGAGCATCCCAGGTTAAATCAGACTCAGCTCCAACACTCACATGCCAGTAGTTTCAACGTACAGGAAAGATGAAATAGAAGAGGCTGTGCATTCTAAGAAAAGAAGAGAAGAACGTGTTAAATGTCAGTTGCCAGTTCCCAAGAAAATGACTTTTGGTCTTTCTGGGGAGACCAGAAAGAGTCTCGTGTAAGCCATTTTTGGATAGAGACCTACAGTTATCTTTTTGTCTTTTGATTTAGTAAGAAAAAATATATTTTATTTTTCTGACATCACGGCCCCAGTGAGTGGTTCTGTACCAGGTGGAATGGCAGCAGTGACCCAGAACACTGTACGCACGGGAAGAGGAAGAAAGAGAAGGAGCCACAGAATGTTAAAAAAAATTAGAAAAACAAAAATCCTGGATAAAATTCAGCGTCTATTCCTCTCTCACATTAATAAAATTCACCTGGGAATTCTGAAGACCAGGACAGGAAATGAGAGGGGCAGGGGAAGGGCACATTGGTGAAGAAAATACAAAGGGGAGAAAAAAGCCACAGAACTTCAGGGGACCTGACCTCTTTCCCCTCCCAAACCAGGCGGGGCTCAGTGTGGAAGCTGAGGCCTCACTGGATTTGTCTCCCCCAACCACCTCCTAGAGTAGGCCCAGGGGAAAGGGGAGAGAGGCGGACCTTTCAGGATGGGGCCTTTCAGGAAGGGGACTCCCCTAGCTGAGGGACAGCAGCAGCAGCGTGAAGGTGAAGGTGGATCTGTAGATGTGGGAGAGAGGCCCATGCTGAAGCACATTTGTGGATAAACAGATGGCCTACGGTTCATTATTTTAAAAAAAAGAAATATTTCCTTTCTATTCCTACCCTATGCTGAACTTAGTTCCTTCTTTGTTTTATGGCACTTATTATTAATGTGCTTTTGCTTGAGAAAGGTCAGTGATGTCTTTGGGGAGATCTTGAAAAGGTAGACTTGTACCCAGAAGGATGCCCCAAGCTTGTGCAATGCCAGTAGCTCTGTGGAGCCTGTTTGCCCATAATCTCGTATATGTGCAGAAACCTGCTTCCAGGACCCCTGGGATGTCTATGGCTTGAGGACTTCCCCCCATGAAAAATAAATTAATATCTGTCTGGACTTCTCAGATGGAACCGTGGAAGACAGATAAAACTTAGATAGGAATTCCTCCAGATCTCCATTTCTAAACATGAAGGGATGCTATTCCCCACACACCCTAGGCCTCCAGACTGACACACTCACCAGGAAGCCTATCTGTTCTTGGTCTGCCAACCAGGCATATTGGAGCACCATGAGGAAGTATGCTGGGTCTCCTGGTGGTCAGAGGGGTGTCTAGTTGGAGTGAGAAGTGGATGGTTATTCTTATTGAACTGGAGGGTTGGCATTGGAATTATAGGGTTAAGACCTGAAATTTCAGGATTGTGTGTACTGCGTGTATTTATGCCCATCCCTGGCATGTTATTCATTGATGACAATTTTTGTGAAGGAACTGGAAGGCAGCTGTCATCAGAGTCAATCACAATCTTCATGGTGTCATGGTATTATCAGGTAGAAATGGACATTACAAAGTTAGACAGTCAAGATATCATGATGTACGTTCAAGACATCATCCATCAATCAACTTCCAGAAGTCATCTCTCTAGTACAACTTTTCTGCAGTGCCTATGAAGCATATTTTCCCAAGCCTGCATGCCTCAAGATGGCACAATGTAAAGTAAGCAGCAGCCAGTAAGGCTTGGTGCTAGGTCAACCAGATGGGATGAAATCTCAGGAATTTACGTTTCCCTGAAGCACCCCAGCCTTGGTGCCTGGACTGCGTATGGTTGAGGTTTTCAGAAAGTTCATACGAGAACACACCTGACTGCATGCCACAGATTCATTCAAGGCTCCTTTCCCGGGCTGTGTTGAGGCTAAGCAAGTTTTTGGAAACCTTGAGATGTAGTAATGGCTGTGACTGAGCTGGCTATCGGCTCTTACCTGGAGTCTGATTGGTTCTCTAAGGATCTGCCAACCCCTGTTGCTGCCTGGAACTTGAGACCTGGGAAGGAATGATCTGATGCCCATGCCATATTCCTTCTGAGGGTACTGACCAAACCCAAGAAAACCATCTTCTGCTGAACCAGCAGGAATTCTGAGCAACTTGAAGGTAATTCACCTGCTCCTCAGGACACACCAGACTCCCATCTTTTAAGGTATCATCTGTAAGTTGGATTCTATGTTGACATTTACATGGATGTTTTAATGGTATTAAGGACCATCCCAAATTCAAGTTCCCAACCAGGACCCATATTTGGGGAATAGCTTTTAAAACTTCTTCCCTGGTGGTGTTCATAGGACCCTTAACTGGTAAAGAGAAAAATGATGAGAATATTCACTGAGATCCTGCGATCAGCAGAGTCATCTCTTGCTGGGCCCTATGTCTGCCATGCTTGTTCCAAGGGGAAGACCTCACTGTCTCTCTGCCAGCTTCTGTTAAAACATCTTGCAAACAATCTTTGGGGCTTTAGAAAGTGCTCCTCAAGACCACTGGAAATCCCTTTCCAGCAGAGAAGTTTCAGTCTTCCGAGATTTTTGGCACATTGTCTGGTCAATCAACTCCAGAAAGACCTGGACTTGGTAGAGGGTTGGAGACATTTGGCTCTTACATTTCAGAACTTAACATTTCTATGAACCTAGGGAGGCACATCTGACGTTGGCTGGCTGGAGATGGGGAGGGGCTGAGAGAGGTTTTGGATCATTCCAAGGCAGATATCTATGTGTTCAGACAGGTTTTACTTCTCACTGTTTTGCTGCTAGGAATGCTCTGGATGTGGAAATGGCATCAGTTTCACCCTGACCTTTCAATAAGGCTTCTGTAGCTTGAAAACACATGCACATCTTGGGCTGCTGTCTCCCTAGCAAGTGTGCAATTTGGCTGAGGAGAAGGTGTGGGAGTCTTTTAGGCCCCAGAATTGATGGAATCATCAAGTGTTGTGTACTGCAAATACTGGGACTTTGTGTGGTCCATAGAATCACATTCTTTAATTTCAGAATCTCTTCAACCAAAGAAATGAATGGAAATTCTTCCCTTGGCACCATTTCCAGTCCTATTCTTCAGGCCCATGATTCCACCTGGGCAAAGAGATGATTTAGGGGTGTGGCTCCCACTCTTGGTATCACAAGAGGGTGACTAGGTCTGACTGGCTGACTCCCATGTTTAGTGTGACTGAAGAATTTAGAAACCAGGTGCAGCTTCCCACATGGGGACATCTCTGTAGGAGGATGACCCATCACTCTTGACTTTGACTTGGGGCTTTGACTCTTTCTTAACAGAGAGCCCTTCACTTTAATGTTACTGAAGTGCATCAATATAATATGTGAGCTTGCATCACACACAGCTCTCTGAGTTCTTCTCACATGGCAGCAGAATCAGCAGCAGAGATGGGGGTGGCATGTCCCATTGCTTGCTGGGTGTATCCCTTTGGCTGGCCAATGGAAGTGGTCTTGGGATTCATCATACTGTAGATGAGCCTCCTGGTAACAAAGAAAGACCTCCCCTCTCTGGGACACACAATACTGCAAGAGCTGCCACACTGCAGGGCTTATTCTGGGCTGCTGAATACAGCAGCCACATCCTCAAAGGCAAGCCTCATTTCTGGGACATTCAATTCGCTCTTTTTTCTACCATTGACACACAGGAGAATATTCTAAAGAAATCTCTGCCTCCCAAACAGAAAGAAATTTCTAGGTCAAAATTGAGCTGACACCAGCTAGTTCCCACATTCCATTTTTGGAGGCAGGATAGGGATGAGAAGGAGACTGAAGCAGGGAGGAGGATTTGGTATAGGGTCTGACTTACCTGCAGCCCTCTCCCTTCTCCCTGAATGCAGCTCTATGGTGTATTAACTCACGCAAGGCACCATGTAAACCAAGCAGATGGGAAATAAGCTTGGAGAGATGAAAGGTAGGTTAGGACAAAATTTATGAAAGCCTTAAATGCTAGATTATAAATTTGATTCTTTTTAGTAGGGAATAGGGAACTATTAAAGATTTCTGAGCATAAAGTAGCATGATCATGACTTGGCTTTAGAGGAAGAGGAATCACGGTGCTTTATTATTTAGAGGAAAAAGAATCACGGTGCTTTTAGATGCAAGGAACAGAATATCAAATCAAGATGGCTTAGATGATAGAGATTTATTATCCCATAAAAAAGAAGTCTCAGAGCTGTAAAGAGAGATTGGGTTGTCTTTGTCACAAAGCCAAGAGATTGGCTGAATGTGTCGGGAGAGGACACATCTTTTTTTTTTTTTTTTAAAGTGGTCAAAATAGCAATTTAGAGAATGTCAAAGAGAAAAGTTAGGAAATAGAAAAACTGGGGTGTGCCTATGGCTCAAGGAGTAGGGCACTGGCCCCATATACTAGAGGTGGTGTGTTCAAACCTGGACCTGGCCAAAAACTACAAAAGAAAAAGAAAAATTACAGTCCTTACTAACTTTTTGCCACTTCTAGTTTAGTACAAGGGTTCACATCTACCTTTCTAAATGATTGTCTTTTGACAAAAATAATTCACTATGAACACTCAGTCTCTCGGGAATTATTCCATTCTCATTTCAGAAAGCCAGTTTAACCAAGCATAAAGATAACTAAAAGAGTCCTTCCTCTATAGACAAGACTTGTAATCCGTTTCAAAATAATTTTATTTACTGTCACCAAAAGTAATTAGAGTATTCATGCCCAGGGTCCCACTTATCAGCTGATGGGAAGTTCTGTGTTCATACAGGGAGTACTGAGATCCACAGAGAAACGCAGCAACACACAGAGGGCTCCCACATGGGAAACAGAGAACGTGCTCTTTGCAGACTTTCTCTAGTTGCCTGTGACCAGGCCAGGGCCTCACGCAGGGCTTCAGATGTGAATGCCTATGTCCAGAGCACCCCTTCCCGTGTTCTGGAAGAACAACCTCTAGAACAGTGGTTCTCAACCTTCCTAATTATTGTGTTGTACAAGTGGAAAAAAGGGTTCACGACCCACAGGTTGAGAACTGTTGCTCTAGAACCTCATAGAAATCACTGAGAGACTCTGTTTTACACAGCAGGATAAAGCTATGTAAACATTAAGTGGAAAAATAAAAAGACTATTTACCATCCTTAGCTGTGGACTTGACCTATGAATGCATCACCCTTTTACCAAACACTTGCAAGGTTCAGATGGCCACACCCAGCCGCGGCAGACATTACCTAGTACTCTGCCATGTCCTCGCTTTTCTCACCAATAACAAAAATGGCCCAGCCATGGGACATGGATACCAATGACTCTGCAGGGAAGCAGAAGGGGATGCTGACCCTTTGCTAGATGATGAAGTAGATGTTAGGCAACCAGCCTTCGCAGCTTGTCTATACCACCCATGTTTTAGCACTCAACTCCTTGCTCTTAGTGAGATGTCTTTTGCCACAGAAAATAATAAAAAATGTCTAGCTTAAATTCAACAGCTCTACATTCTGTAAAATCAAACCCAGAGCTTTGAATTTAAAAGACCAGTGTATACTGTTTGGGTGACAGGTACACTAAAAGCCCTGAATTCACCACTAAACAATGAACCCATTTGTTAAAAAAGCACTTGTACTCCCTAAATCTATTGAATTATTTTTAAGTTATAAAAATAAGTGTACCAGCCAGAAAAAAAATTGATCCGCTCAATACCGTGTTTCTTGAGTGGATTTGAATTAAGGGAAAAATAAGTAAACACATATGGATGCATACCTACAGATATAGAGTGTTAATATGTATTTATTAAACACACCACATGAGCCAATACATTTACATTTATTAACTCATGAAACCTTACAAAGTAGGTACTATTATTGTTATACCCTTTTTATAAATGAAAAACAAAAGGAATAGAAAAAGCATTGATAGGTGTGTTGCAATGAGTGCCATAGTGAAATTAGCCAATGGAATGTGCTTGGTGACATTGACATATCCCTATTTTATTCATATTCATCTTTTTTTCTTTTCTTTCTCCTCCCAGCTTCATCACATAAAACAGTTTTGAACCTGGGCAGGCTGAACAGCAATGTTGAGGAGTGCCAAGGAAAGCAGCTGTTAATTAATAAGACACGAAACACTCTCTTCTCTTCTCGAACAATCTGTCTATGGACATTTGCTTAAGAGGAGGAGGAGGCTGGTACAGAGCCCCGTGGTAGCTCTTTGAACCATGCCTTCATACCTAGTGATTACAACATGTACAACATTCAACGCATTAAATAATTAGTTCTCAACATCTTGTGAACTGAAGACCTATTTCCAGAATGATTTAGTGCCGTTCCCTTTGAGGTCCTAAAGTCCATGCTAAAGAGGAAATAATTAGGCTCAGAAGGGTTTTACTTAAAACCTTGTGTCTCTACTTATCTAAAATGACTGTGCTAATTAGGCCTCTCATAAATTTCCCTGCCACACTTCACTCTAAAACTTGGGTCTTGACCCCCGGGGCTCCCCTGCCATCTGCAATGGTGCTGCCAGCACGCTGAGATGGGAGTCGGCCTCCAGTCCCTGGAGATACCCGTCAAGATATGCTTTGGGATAATCATCAGGATTCTTGTGTGGCCATACATTCAAATGTGATTTTTTTTTTTGTCCTAATGTCATCTTCAAACCTATCTACTGGGAGTTAAAAACAATTTTTTTTTAATGATCCAAACAGGTTACACGCTATTTGGTCCAGGGACCAGGTAAGAGGCTATGAATTATGAATTATTACTAATTCAAGAAGTGATAATACAAATCTTGGGAAAAAGCACTTAGAAACTTTTATAGGAACTTGCCAGAATTTTTTTAATGTCCATTAAAATCTAATAATTAAAAGAAGCAGGCCTTACAATTCATATGTACTTTTTCAATTTTATTTTTATTATAATTCTTCTCCCAACAGTTGGGTTTTTCCCCTGCTTGTGGATTGCATTTCCTCCATCTTTGCATACCTGGTAATTTTCATTTGCATTCTGGAGAACATGGCTTTTGCTGCTTGCCCTTATGGGGGGGTAGGGGCAGGCTTCATTCCAGCATGTGGTCACAATACCAGGGATCAGCACTATCTCCTGAAGGTGTGCTTCTCCACTGCCTCCCACCAGAAAGCCGAGGTAATAGAAGGGTTCACCTTGTTTATTCCTCATCTGTCTGGGTCTATTTGTGCAGCTATAACAAAAAGACCACAGACTGAATAAAGCTTATAGCATTTAGTGTCTCACAAAGCAAAAAGCACAAAAAGGCCAAAGATGATCACCTTTCTATCCTCCCAAGGCAGGAGAAATGGAGGGCAAAAGGGTCTGCCTAGTCTCTCCAGCCCCTTTATAAGGTCACTAATAACCTACTAAGGTGCCAACCCGGATACTATCACACTGGGGCTGAAGTTCCAATAGAAGAATGTTGGAGGAACATGTACTATCAAATCATAGCACTATTTCTGAAGGGGTCACATGTCGGCAATGTCTTTGTCTAATACCTAAAAATCATTGCCACATATATTTTTCTGGTTTTCTAATTGCTTTGGATGGAAGAATGAATCAGAAGCAGACATTCTGGAAACATCTTAAGTTCTTCATCTTGATATCCAGTAATGCACTAGGAATAATTTCACTGTATTTTGTAACAGTATCAGTCTGTGAGGGAAGAGAAGTTAAAACAAATAAAAGAAACAACTACAACAACAACAAAGGAAACCAACCTGATTGAAAAATAAGCAAAAGACTTGAATAGACAATAGACGTATATGCTACTGCTATACTTGCTATTAAAGAAGATTATTTGCAGTTTTGCTTTCCATAATTTTAGTTACCCACATAACTACATAATGTTTCCTACATAATTAAATAGAAAAGTAAGAAATTTGTGAGTGGGGGATATTAATAAAAACATGTTTTGACAGAGAGCGACTGCATTAGGTATTATCTACAGTTTTAAGCATCTACTGGGGATCTTGGAACGCATCCCCTGATAGGTAAGGAGGAACTACTGTATGCAAATGGCTTATGAGAACATGTAAAGATGCCCCTGTTACTAATTACTGGGAAAATGTGAATCAAATCCACAATGAGATATTACATCACATCCATTAAGAAACCTATTATCAAAAAACTCCCTCAAATAACAAGTGTTGGGGAAGAGATGAGCAAGGTGCAGCCCGTGTGCACCACTAATGAGAATGTAAGCCAGCGCAGCCACTAAGGGGGAAAGTGTGATGATTCCTCAACAACTTGAAAATAGATCACCAGGGGACCTAGCAGTCCCACTGCTGGGCTTATACCCAAGGGAACTGGAAGCCAGGACTCAGGCAAATATCTGGACACGTGTATTTCATAGCAGTATTAGCCATTATAGCCAAAAGGTGGGAGCCGCTCAGCTGTTTGCCAGTGGATGAAGAGACAGACAAAATGTGAACACAATATTATCCCACCTTTTAAAGCAAGGGAATTCTAACATGTGGGAAAACGTGGATGAATTTTGAGGACATTATGCTGAGTGAAATAAGCCAGCATCAAAGGTACAAATCCTGCATGATTCCATCTATGTGCAGTATCTGGAGCAGTCAAATTCTTCAAGCCAGAAAGTATAATGGTGGTGCCAGAGAAGGGAGCTGGGGCGACTGGGGACTTAGTGATTAATAGGCACAGTTACAACTGGGAA
Source organism: Galagoides demidoff (assembly GCA_963574575.1). Classification (NCBI taxonomy): domain Eukaryota; kingdom Metazoa; phylum Chordata; class Mammalia; order Primates; family Galagidae; genus Galagoides; species Galagoides demidoff. The sequence goes on from CAUYQV010032177.1 coordinate 22,405, forward strand.
AATGAAAAAGTCCTAGAAATGGACAGGGCTGATGGCCGCACAACCGTGTGTGCTCAAGGTCACTGCACTGTCTACTAAAAAATGGGCAAAATGATCAATTTTATGTCATGTGTATCTTACTGCAAAAAAGAATACTTTAAAATAAATAAAACACACACAAAACAGCTGAATGTTCTTCTCAGATGGTTTGAGAATCATTGACCTAAAGAGGCTGAACGCAGGAAAGAGCCTGAGTGAGGGGGAGTTTGTGAGCTTTCGGCTCAGAATCAAAGATGATAAACAATTGGCTTTCAGGCCACCAAAGCACCAGCCAGCCAGGGAACCAGGAGAGTCCTCCATGTCAGACCTATAAAACCTGCCAAGGCTTTTATTTTTATATCCTTCTGTTTTTATACTCAATTAGCAGTAAATGGTCCATGCCTTGGGTTTCATGGGCTGTGTTACCTGGGAGGCTGTATTCTCTTCTGCAGTGGGTCTGGGGGAGAGACCTCAAGAATTTGGGGAGGTGGCGGCTGCTGTGAAAAGGACCAACAGCAAGAGGGACCAATAGGTCCCTGTGGTCTGAAGGCAGGGAAAGGAACAATACCAGCTCAGGGTATATTGTTAGCATGAAAAGCAAAATACTGTTAAATAGTATGTATAATAGGATGCTATTTCTATACATCAGGAAAATACATGGAGAAAAAAATCCCAGAAGGATGTACATAAAATTTGCAACGTGATTACACCCGGGTGTTCAGATTGATGGGAGGTTCTAGTTTATCTCCTTGGGAGCTTCTATATTATCTATTGTTTTCACAAGATGGGTAAAACTTTCACAACTGGGGGGCAAGAAGGCAATTTTTATTTAAAAGTCAGAAAAGAATTGAGAGGAGATGCTAAGTGTCCTTGACTATAGGGTCCCTTCATTTTGTTTTTGGAGATTTATGTGTAAATTAGTCTATGTTCTGTTATTTCTCATTTTTTTTATATTAGAGATCTGACCAACAGTTTACTCATTATAAAATAATAATCCTTACCATTTTATGTGCTAGAAACGCATTTCATCGACATAGGTCAGATAAGATTAGGAAAGGCATTAGAGTAATTAAGGTCACTGGACTCTGTCATTTGACAAATCCTTAAATCCAATTCTAATCTCATTCATTAATGCCACAAACAGAAGGGTTAATTGCTAAAGTATAGCTTTTCCTACCCTTCCAGATACAAATGCTATAATGCTAAATGTTATTAATGCACAGCTGCCTTGCTTTGTATCTTTAGAGAGATGCTGGTGGATTCAGTATTCTAAGAGTTACAGATTTATGAGCTCTGAAGAGGTTATCCCTGGGGTAACTCATTATCACTGGGACAAGCACAGGATGTTCTGTGACAGGAGAATGTCTCAGATGAAACAACAAACAATTAATCAGGACAGGCCATGCATGTGGCAGCTATACAATATGAGGGTTGCTGTCAACTCCTGAATTGTCACCAAGTAGCCCCGTGGTTGAGGCCATGCCCCCAGGAGCAGGTTGCCACAGATGCGGGCAGACCCTCCTTCTGCCTGGTTGCCACACAGACCTGTGCTCAGTTGCTTCCCTTCAGCTCTGACCCAACTGGAAAGGACAATCTGTTGTCTCAGGGTTCTTCTGTCCCTGACCTTTTACCACCTTATGACACAGACAAACTGATGTGTGACTTCTTTAATATTTTTTCTAACTAAGAAAAAGATATTAGAATTGCCTAAGCCCAGGAGTTGGAGGTTGCTGTGAGTTGTGATGCTATGGCATTCTACGGAGGGCGATAAAGTAAGACTGTCAGAAAGAGAGAGAGGAGAGAGAGAGAGAGAGAGAGGAAGAAAGAAAGAAATTAAGGAGGAGTTAAAGTTACTGACGTCAATCTTGAAAGACCAGCCTCCAAATGTGTTATCTCAAGTCCTGGAATCCTCTGCAGCCATTAAAAATAGTGTTGTAAAATGCTTTTAAAGACATGAGAATATGTTCACTTCCTGCATTATTGTGAAAAGAGCAGCTTACAAAGGAACCTTGTGAATATAGAGATAAGTCAAATTTTGTACACTGAAAGGTCAGAGAGAGATTCATCTATTGTAAAAATGAGAAGGGTTAAAAGGCCTAATGTCAAATTTGATGGTGAGAGGAAGGTTTGCTTTTTATTGTTTTTGTTTCGTCCCTTTGCCTCTATATTTTCTTCCATTTCCCAAATTTTCTAGAGTTGAAATATATAATTTTCTAAAAGATTCTCGACAAATGTCATTTTTAGGGTTATTCTCTAAGCTAGTGATTTTCAATCGGTGTGCCATGAGTGGATCTTAGAGGTATCCCCCAAATTTTTAAAGATCACTAATTAAATTATTTTCTTTTTTTTTCTTTTTTTATTTTTTTATTTTTTATTTTTTTATTAATTAAATTATTTTCAAAAGAAGTTCAAAGCACAGTAAGTATATTCTTTTCTTTACTCTTTTTCTTTTGATCAATGTCATTTAAGTGAGCTGTGAAATTTAACTACAGGTTCAAGTGTGCTGTGAGAGAAAAAGGGTTGAAAAACACTGCTCTAAACCAATGATTTCATAGCTGCTATTTCCTGATATCAATTCAATAGTAACAAATATTTCCCTGCAAATCTACAACCTGACATGTTGGGCTGAGGCTTAAATAGAAATTGCTCAGCCCGGTCACATTTTTCTTAAACTAAAATCTTATATGTACCTTAACTTTCTTTTTCTTTTTCTTTTTCTTAGAGACAGAGTCTCACTTTATTGCCCTTGGTAGAGTGCTGTGGAGTCACAGCTCACAGCAACCTCCAACTCCTGGGCTTAGGCGATTCTCCTGCCTCAGCCTCCCAAGTAGCTGGGACTGCAGGCGCCCACCACAACGCCCAGCTATTTTTTGTTGCAGTTTGGCCGGGGCCTGGTTTGAACCCGCCACCCTCGGTATATGGGGTGGGCGCCCTACCCACTGACACTGCCCTTAACTTTCTTTATCCATCTAATTAGAAAAAAAACCTCCATAAAAAGAAACAAAACCAGAAAGCTTTTACTGAGAAGGGAGAGAGGACACTGTCTAATCATTTCTTTTTTTTTTCTCAAAGTATTAACAGGAAGATTTAATCAAGAGGCTGTCTTGGGCCAATGGGTCACTTCCTTTAGGAATCCAATCCTCTCTCCTTGTCCTGAGACAGGGAAGGAAAGAAATAACAATTGGCATTCCATTGTGCTCAGACATTTAAAAGTACTTTCATAACTATTAATAATGAGAAGGATGCAAAAAGAAATTCTGTCCAGCACAGTCTGATGCTCTGCTGACAAAAGCATCCCCTTACCTGCCTACGCTACGACTTAATCACAAGTGGCAGGTGAGAGAGTCAGAGGCTCAGAGGGAGGGAACAAATTCTGTCTCTGAGAAGGCTTCATGGCAAGCACCGTTCTAATCACCCCACCTATCTTACGGCATGCAGTTCCTACATCAATGAGCCATAGGCATCATCGTCTATATCACGGGTCAGCAACCCACAGCTTGTGGACCAGGTCCAGCCCGGAGCTTGTTTTAGTGCACAGTGCTATTGGAACACAGCCACATTCATTTGTTTATGGATTGTTTCTGGGTCCTTTTGTGCTACAAAGGCCAAAATCTGAGTGTCTAGTTGCAATAGAGACCTTTTTTTTTTCCTCCAAAGCCTAAAATATATACAAGTTATCTCTTTACAGAAAAGGTTTTCTGACAATTGATCTACATGACATGTATGAGAAAAATGAAGTCCAGGGAAGTTCAATAGTTATTTCAATTTTCACTCAACCAGTCACTGGCCCTAGGGCCCAGATTTAAACATGGGCCTATATAATTTTAAGCCCATGGTCTTTTCTTCATTTCCTCAAATCAGAACTTAAAGAGGAAGACCCCCAACTCCCTTCAAAGTATCTTGTGTGAGTGGTCTAGCACAGTAAAAGTGGAAAGAGTTGAAACCTGAATAATTGTGTTATTGTTGGAGACACTCAGGAGACATAATCACTGTTGGAACCCTTTAGCTATGCAAGAACACTGCGCTGCATATTATCTTTTTCCTCCAACTTCTCATCTAATTCTATACCAAAAATTACAAGATGAGTCATTTGAAAAACTCATGGAATTTTATCACCAAAACTTCCATTATGTTTCAATGTACAGTTTACACATTAAAACAGACCCTACAATATTTGATGTGTTCCTTTAATGTGATCTGATGCCACCTGTATGAATTTGCTTTTCCAACTAGGGAGGATAGAGCAAAGTGTGCTCAAAATTGATGCCTGAATTTTTCTTCATTTTCAGCCTGGCCTCTATTTTAAAAGTCAGCTTCTCTTTAAAGATTGTGTTGCTTAACTCCTTAACCACTCAATTAGCTGACACAAGGCACTTCGCAGACACTGTGGCCAAGTCCCTGATAGGAGAAATTGCTACTATTCACCTGCTCACACACCACCTCACCTAAGTTGTCGGGGATCAGCAGGCTTTACCAGCAGCCATTAAATTTTTCCAGAGTGCTTTTGGCACCATAAAAGCACAAAGCTTCCAAAACAGACTCCAGAGAAAGGTGCTACAGGCTGACTGGATTCATACCAGGGGCAGCAAATGCATGAAAGTAGCCTGTACCCATAACTCCAGTCCTTTCCAGAGTCTAGCTGTGGCATCAAAGAGTATTTAAAGGGGGAATAAAATGAAATATTACCAACTTACTTTTACTTTTGAGATACATTTAGAACTCAGATTTGAAAGTTAAAGTCCATGCATCTCAGTCACTGAGGGTAGAAAGAAAAGGAAAAACTAAATCAGTACTAAAGTAACCATTCTCCCAAGCAAATGTGGGAAGTAGACAAAACTCTTCATGAATCCAACCTTGGGGCATGCAGGACCCTCCAGCATTCTGGCAATGAGCATGTGGTCTTTACTCGCTAATTTTCACCCACCCTCTCCTATCCGTGAGCAGGAAGAGGATAAAATTCCAAGCCATCAGAACAGCTTGGGGGAATTTCTATCAACTCTTTAGTGAGGATGGCAGTGAAAGTACCAGCTAGTGTGGTGTGGGAATGTCTATTTCTTGGATATTCTAGTTGCCTGTTGGCACAAAGAATTGGGCTGTCATTCAGGTCCCCCAGATGCCCCGATGAGAACAGCTCTGACCTCAGCTCATTACTCAGCGACGATGGGAGAATCAAGCATGTGGGTTCCAGCAGGACGCACCTGAGTCTGTCAGGGCATGCTGTACAGTTCAGGGTCAGGACGACCTGCAGCGCCAGACGGTTTGTGCCAAGTCAGCTCTTCCTCCTCCCTGCAAACAATGGGAGAAGGAGGCTGTGAACTCAGTGCCACTGTGCCCCTGTATGGCCTACTAGATTGTTTGTGGCCTCACAGGGGGACGTTCCAGCAGCCCAGTACATTCCACCAAGCTACCGCTGGGACTCTCAGTTTGTCCTCCCTGCCTGCCTATCTCCATTTCTCACCCGGGAACTCACCTGGTGAGCTGCAGCTGAACTGTGGCTACCTCCAAGGCTGTTTCCTCTAACTCTTCCACCAGACTCAATGATTTTCTCCCCAGTACTTTGTTGCATTCTGGTGTCTTTAATCTATAGGACTCATCACACCATATGGTTATGGATAATGACACTTGGTTATTATCTGTTCACAGAACCTCCAAACATAATAGGCATCTAATATTAAAAGGAAAACCAATTTTAAGCAAAATAGAAAGGGGTGAAGCACATGAAGAATAGATTTGCTAGGGAGTATGTACAGACAGCATATCATTCTAGAAGCCAAGGAGATGGGACTTGTGAGCCCTCACTTTCCACAGCTACCAGGGGAAATATGGAAAGGGAGCTATTGATAACAGGGTAACTGTCCAATCTCATGTTCAAATGGGCTAAAAGTGGGGAGGCACTGGAGCCTAAAGGCAGAGTTGAAAGGTATTTCAGGGATGCTGAGGCTGAGAAAGGGGCCATGTGCCTTGCCAGCATAGACCCTAAGTTCAAGGTTAGAGCTGTTTGGCTTCTCCTGCAGGTAGATAAACAGAAGCTAGATGCAGAGAAGTTTCTATCAAACAAACACCATTTCCACATGGTTAGCTTACAAAACACAGTAGAAATATTGCACTGAAATAGTAGGACCCACACAACATATTCGTTCATGAAGAATTTCTTGTATAATTTTTTAGACAATAATGTAGCCTAATGTGTATATATACTCAATCATGTCCTCCATAACCTAGAAATTCCACTATTAGGAGAGAAATGCTTGCAAAGGTACCATAAAAGCTATGCATAAGAACATTCACAGCTGTACTGTGAATGGGGATCTCCATCAGCTGGAGAATGAATAGCCAACCCATGGACTATTCATCTGGTAAAACATTACACAGCAGTATATGTTAGAATTAAGTAAAGCTACAAACAGCATTGTAGGGGAATCTTAAAAACAAAACACAAAAGTGTTTTAAAAAAAGTGGTAGAAGACAATGCTTAGAATGATTAATTTTTTTTTCATAAGCCTTCAAAGCTAAGCAAGATATTTTTTAATAATATGTACATGTATGCTAAATTACTGGGCAAAAAGCAAGAAAACAAAGCTGTGTGGTGTGTAAGATAGGATTAAGATGGTGGATTGTTCACAGGTGTGCTTTTGACATGCCTATATCTTATATTCTTTCTTCTGCTGTATTCCAGTGTTACATAACATTAAATTAATATTTTATTACTAGAAGACATCTGTTTTAAATGTGGTTTATATCAAGAAGCTCTGCTATCTATTTGGCTGCTGGAGAATGAAGAGATGAAAACTCAGATATGAAGTACACATTTTTCAACATGAAAAAATTTTTCAAGAAACCATTTATGCCTTATTTAAAAAATTTAAAAGCCAAGGCATAGAGGGGCCAAGCAATTTGCCCAAAGTTACCCAACAGCCAAATACCACTTTTTATTTCCTTCATTGTCTGGTCAATAACAGTTTTTACTGGAGAAAAAAATAATCCGAGTGGACTTTTCACTAGCTAAAACAATATTTCAAGAGAATTCAGATTTAGATTTTTCATAGCAAGTGATTTTTTTCCTCCCTTGGGAAGAGTCTTTCTCGGATCCCTTCCATAATGAACCGAGCAGACCAAAAGACTGTGGCTACCCAAGCTCTGAAAATATTTACAGATTGTTTCCTGTTAGAATATCCTTTACTTTCCTCATGTGAAATACAGAAAATAAAGGCTCTAATGATCTAATACTGATGAGACCTTAAGGAAAACCATATCAAAGGAAAAGTTTACAGGTTCAACTGAAATTGCCTTTGGAGTGATTTTTGCTAACTTCCATATAAAAATATGTATTTTTCTTTCTTTCTTTTTTTTTTTTAGAGGCAGAGTCTGATATCCAGGCAGGAGTGCAGTGGTGTGATCATAACTCACTGTAACTTTGAACTCCTGGCTTAAATAAGCCACCTGCATCAGCCTCCCAAATAGCTGGGCCGATAGGCATATGCCACTATGCTTGGCTAATTAAAGAAAAAAAATTTTAACATGGGATCTTGCTACGTTGCCCTGTCTGGTCTCAATCCTTGGCCTCAAGTGATCCTTCTTTGATGGCCTCCCAAAGGTGTGAGCTATCACCTCCATATCCTGTTTAACCTGTATAACACAGAAAAAAACAAAGAAGTGTTGTTAATAGATGTGTTATGAGTGGAAAAGTTCTCACTGGGAGACAGGGTGCTCTACCAAGCCAGCATGAGGCTATGCTTCTGTGCGGTATGACTCACAAAGGACAAACACCCAAGGACCTCGGGGCCCAGCAAGTTATGTGAAGAAAAAGGAAGGGAAAATTCAGAGGATTTGTCCTTGGCATGCTCACTGGTAAAGTAGATCTGTTCCATTTTGTCTCTTCCCAGAAATCCCCATGGAAAATGTCATGACTCTGTGAAAAGGCAATGCCAATACTGTTTACCAAAAGGCATGGAGATTCAACTGTCTTCTGGAAGGAGCCAGCAAGGGAAGAATAAAGGAAGAAAGGGCAAAGGAGGGTGGGAGTAAAATGATATGGTGGAGAAATAGTGGAATTCTTTGAAGGCTGTGAAAAAGGTAAATGAGCGATCACGGCCAGCTGCTCACACTAGTAAGGAAGCCACCCTAACCATACATTTGTAAGAGATGTAGAGAGACTGAAAGTAGAAAGGAATTTTCCCCCAAAGTCTTTTTTTAAATGGCTTTATTAAAGTGTAATTAACACACAATAAATTTTACGTATTTAAAGCATATGGTTTGGTAAGTTCTGATATATGCATCCCTTTGTGAAACCATCACCACAATCAAAATAATGAATGTGCCCATCACTGCCAAGAGATTAGTCATGCATCTTCAGAATACCTCCCTCTTAAAACTCCCAGGAAAGCACAGATCTGTCATATTGATTCATTTTCCCTTCCTATGACTTTTTATAAATGATACCATACAATTTTTATGTAGCTTCCTTCATTCCGCATAATTATTTTGAGATTTACCTATATGGTAGCTCATAAGGTAGTTGGTTCCTTTTTATTTTTAAATGATAGTTCATCATACGGATACACTGTAGTTGTGTATCCATTCACCTTTAATGGACATTTGAGTCATATCAAGCTTTCAGCTATACCATCCATGCTCAAGTCTTTGTAGGACACAAACTCATTAAATGAAATTTATGGGAGCACATTGTTATTGTCTGAGCTCTTGCACTAGGTACAACTAGACCAAACCAAAATATAGGCATGCACCACTAGGTCTGGCTAATTTTTCTATTTTTTTGTAGAGATGGGGGCTCACAGTTGCTCAGGCTGGTCTCGAGCTACCAGCCTTAAATGATATTCTGACTTTAACTTCGCAGAGTGCTAGGATTACAGGAGTGAGCCACCACTCTGGCCCCTCTTCTGCTTTCTGAAGCTATTTTCTTCCTATAAAGCCCACCATCTAGGCTCAGCTCAGCAGAGTTCTTTTCTGTTTCATACATGGGATGCTGCCTGATTTATGAACCATTAGTCATTTAGATCATTAAACTCAATTTGTTAAAGTTTTGGTTTTTTGACAACTTTCATTTCTCCTGCATAATCACCTAGGTACAGAATAGTTTTATCGTTTGGTACATACATGCATATGTGTCTACATTTTTAAGAAACTGTTAAACTGTTTTCCAAAGTAGTTGTACCATTTTACATTCCCACCAGTAGTATATGAGGATTCCAATTTCTCTAGGTCCTTGCAAACATGTGGTATGGTTAGTCTTTTTAATTTTGGTCATTCTAATAGGTGTGTAGTGGCATCTCCTTTTGTTTTTAATTTGCATCTTCCTAATGACAAATAATATTGAATGTCTTTTCATGGATTTATTTATCTTTAAAGTTTTTCTTTGGTAAAGTGTCCCTTTGGAACTTTTGTCCATCGTTTAACTGGGTTGTTTATTTTCTTAGTGAGTTTTATAAGTTCATCTAATATTCTGCATATGTCTTTCATCAGATATATAAGTAGTATATATTTTCTCCCAGTTTGCGGCTTTTAAAAAATCCTTTAGGAATAGTCTCCAATAGCACGAGCTTTTATTTTTAATGAAACCCAACTTAACAATTTATTATTTTGTGGATTATGTTTTGGTGTCTTAGCTAAGAAATATTTGCCTAAGCCCAAGTCACAGCGCTTTTCACTTGTGCTTTATTTAGCATTTTCATGGTTCTGAGTTTGATATTTAGATCTGTGATCTTTTTGAGTTCATGATTATATATGGTGCGAGTTGTGGATTAGATTTCATTTGACTTTGTAGACAAATATCTAATTGTCAAAAAGAATAGTATCATTTTTTGAAAAGACTATCCTTTGTACACTGATTGCTGTTACAATTTGTCAAAAATCAGTTGTCCATGGATGTGTGGTTCTATTTCTGGACTATGCTGTGTCATTGACCCATCTGTGAATCTTTATGCCAATATCACAGTGTCTTGATTACTGCAGGTTTATAATGAGATTTGAAATTGGGTCATGTTAGTCCTCTAATTTTATTCTTTCTGTCAAAAGGTTTTGTGGCCATGCCATGTTCTTTGTATCTACATATGAATTTTAGAATCAGCTTGCTAATTGCTGACGTTTTAATTGCAAGGAATTGCAATGAATCTTCTAATCTATTTGGAAAAAAAAAAAAAAACACCTGACATGTTAATGACATTGAGTACTGCCGTGAATATGGAACGTTTCTCTTTAGGTCTCTAATTTCTTTCAATGTCCAGATCTTTCTCATTTTTTGTCAGATTTATTCCTAAGTATGCCATATTTTTATGCTGTTTTAAATGAAAATTTTTTTTTTCAATTTCTGATTGTTCCTTGCCAGTTACCTGTTAGTTTCAGTAGCTTTTTGTGTGTGGATCTGATCAGAGTTTCTCCATAGTTGATCATGTCATCTGTGAATAATGACCATTGAGCTTCTACCTTTCTGGTCTGGACATGTCTGACATTCCTTCATTTGGTCTTGTTGCGCTTCCTGGCATCTCCAGCACAATGCTGAATAGAGGTGGTGGTGAGAGCGGACATTCTTGGTGCCTCCCTGATCTTTTCCCTACAGATCATGTTAAAAGTACCATCTTCCTTCTTCTACCTTCTCCCTGTGCCTGAAGCACCTACTCAGGCTATGCTGGGTCTGTCGTGGGACAGGGTTAGTTACTTCACTTCAAACAGGCAGCCATCTTGTCAGAAGCCCTGCCCTGGGCAATGATTTTGAGAAGTGTTTAAAGACACCAGGTCACCCCCAAACCCCAACTTCATGTTCATTCTTTTGCTTATCCATCTCTTTGATTTTTTTTGATGTTGTAAGATATTTTGAGTCAAGTAATGGAAATCACAACCAAGTTCATACTGATATGCAAAAAAGGGAAGAAATACAATCCCAGTTTAAAAACCAAAGTGTGTTTTGAAATCTATTTAGGAGTCGTGGGAAACACCACTATTTTTCTTCAGCATTTTAGTACTTAAAAGGAGTATGCTGGACTCCATAGTTTAACTGCCAATTCCAACATTCATATCCATCTGGACATTTTTTAAAGGATCCTTGAGCCAGTCAAAGTTGGCAGTTGGCTGTATAATCACACCTGCATATGGTGCAGGGATTTTTTTAATGGACAACACCAGTCAGAGCATGAAAGTACTGCACGATATGCCTCCATTGAGAGCCCAGCTTAAATGTATTTGCACGTGCAAGTAATTATGTTATATTTTAAAGCTCTCCATTACCAAGTCTTTGTTCTTTATTTCCTACAAATCAAATTAGTTGGGGATACAGTTCATTTTGAAATTATTTGAAAAATGTTTTGGTGTTCTAAAATTTCCTTTGTACCAAAGTTTTGCAAAGTTAACAGGAAAGCCACAAACCTCTACAACCATTGGAGAGAAAATGCATAAAACCAACAACAAATAAAAATGATAAACACCCGTGGTATAGGAGAGTGGCAGTAAAGCTCAAGACTCTAAGTACATATCAACCTCCACGTGGGGTGCAGCACCGGCTGACCATACATGAAGATAATCTCTAATGCTTGCATACCCGGGGACAATCCTGGCTTCAAAAAGATGATAGTATAATTTAGGCTGTCAAGTCTCTCCTTGTAGTTCCCTGTGAGCACAAACCTGACTGCACATTACCCCAGCTTCCTCGAGGATAGCAGTTGTTGTATGATGGGGCTAGTCTTTGAAGCAGTTTTCAAAGTAAATAAATGTCATGGGAAGGGAATTTTCCTTACTTGGGAGAGCACAGGTGAGAAATTGCCTTCAACCACATACCCTGTTTCCATTTCTGGTAAATGGAGCCCAGTTGGGGAAAAACATGAGATATTCTACAAAAAACACTTGGGACATTCTCATTAAGGGTGGCCCAATTACCTGGCTACTCTGCCTCTTGAAAATAATAGTCATCATGTGAAAATCCTATAGACTGTGCCCACTGATCCCTACCAAGGGGATTCTAGCTACATAGGTTTTAAGGAATGCTTTAGAAACTTCTGCCAACCAACAAGGAAGGGGACATTGGAAAATGTGGAGAATTAAAAATTGAATTTAAAATGCAGGTAGGGTGCCTACTGGTAACGTTTGTCTCACATGTGAAAGCCATCTGAGGTTCCTGTCATCTTGGTGGGCCTTCCCTCTGAGCCTTCCAGTGGCCTTCTCCTCCCCCTGCCTTCTCTCTTTTCCTCACAGCTTCACCATCCATGCTCGACACCAAAAGCCACTGTTACCCTTCATGCATAGAAAACACTCTTAAAAAATCAGAGACACCTAGTGGAAAAGGCTTTAGTCATCAAAAAGCATCACTTGAAAACAAAAGCATGTTTTTTACTAAATATGTGTATCTTTCTTTTGGTGGATATGGCAGCAGATGGGTGAAATTATAGGCTCACACTCATACTTGATTTTGACCTCTGACATAAGTGGAAAAAGAATCATTTGATGACGTTTCTTAGCCACAAAATGAAGGAATCATCCGTGACTTTTCAAATGCGAAGGGCTTTTAAGACTTGGACAGGGCCAGTGTCAGTGCACAGATTTTGTAATCATCACAAACACAACTTGAGCGCTCAGGCGGAGAGGGCTGTGCGCTGAGGGGATGGGTGGGGAGAATACTTAGAAAGGAAGCTGTTCTTAACCAAGATCATAAGTTTGGATTGCACAGGCTTTCTTATGACTAATTTTTGTTCCTAATGATAAAAGTACATTTCTTAAGTGGAAAGAAAGGGGCTGATAACTGGAAGGAAGGGGCCTCACACCATACAAAGCACAGCTCAATTCAGTCCCATTGTGAATGATCCAGGATTGGCAGGGATGTGGACGCATATTTTACACAGCAGGATCGGTCAGAGTTCAGTAGCAGACAGAAAAACCACCCTAGCTGTTTTAAGAGGAAAAGGATTTTAGAGGAATTAAATGCTTATAAAATATGTAGAAGGGGTCTCTTGGAACAGGTGACAAATAAAACTATACAGCAGAATCTGCCCCCTGGGAGGATTGCTATCTCCACTGTTAGACCACCAGGTGCCTAGGAAATCAGGGAGCTTCTGCTCCATGCTGTGCTACTGAGGGCCACCCCAGCCCCACTTCTCATCACCTGGGAAGCTCGAGATGAACACTGGCACATCTGAACTGCTGCAGGGTCATACTCTACTTCATGCGTATCTTTCCAATCCTGCCCAATACCTTTAATTGGAGGAAGTCAGGTCATTTGAGGATACAAGTTAGCTGGAAAATATAATAGTCTCTAGCATGACATAGGGAAAGGTTCTCAAACTTTGCTGCAAATTACAACTACCTGGGGAGATTTTATAGCCCAAACCCCCAGACTACACCTTATAACAAGTAAAGCAAAATCTCTGGGGATTCTCTCTGTGTGTGTGTGTGTGTGTGTGTGTGTGTGTTTTCTTTTTAGACACAGCAGGTGCATCCCATGTGTAGCCAGTGCTGAATAAGAGACAGAAGGCATGGCTTCTTAAAATATGTTGTACACACAGACTACCTGGGCATTTTATAAATATGCTTCAACTGGTCTGAGCTAGGGCCCAAGACTGCATTTCAACCAAACTTTTGGACACTGCTGCTGCTGCGGACTACACTCTAAGTAACAGGGATGGATAGTAGCAGTTCTCCAACTTCAGTGAGCATCAGAACCACCTGGAGGGTGTGTTAGGACACAGACTGCTAAGGGCCACTGACAGGATTTCTGATTCAGTGAGTATGGGTGGAGCCTGAGACTTTGAATTATGAACAAGTTAGTAGGTAATGGTGAAGCTGCTGTTTTGGAAACCACAGTACCACCAATGCAAAGTGTGTTACAAGGGGGTTGGGATGGAGGTAAGGGAGCCAACTTCTACATCTGCAACAGGTGGCCACCATGTGGAGTTTCTAATGAATTCAAAGTTCATACAGCACTTGGATACAATGAATAGAGGGGGACTCTCAGGGAGAAAGTGAAATGTAGCGGCTTATTCCAAGTGCAGTTACCTTGACTTGTCTTCCTTCTATCCATGAGATTACTGGTGAGTTACTGGGAGTAACCACAGAAGCAGATAGCTGGATGGTAGAAGCAAGGTGAAGGAAAGAGAAAGTATTACTCATCTGTACCCCCAGGACATAGACTGGACTATTCAGTCCACATTTTAGTCTTTGGCAAATCAAGGTAACATATCCGAATGATAGATGAGTACCAGAGGTAAGCAGCCTATGGCTCATGTGGTCCAATGGAAAGAGATTTCAAGTAATATTCATTAGATGCAGATCAGATGATGGATATTATGTCTTCACAGCAATGCACCAGTGGGAGATCAGGGGATGGGGTGGGTTTTTGAATGCACCATTAGCCAATGGCTTTTAAAGAGAGTTTTATCATAAACTAGAAGTATAAAATTGGTGTAAGTCTTAAAATAATGTCTTTCATATCATATAGTCTAACTTAAAACCATGGTCTGAGATCATGACCGGCCATTAATCAAGGGTTATCATGACCTGCTCTTCAGCACAAAACACAGGAACCTACTTTACTTACATTTACCAATTTATTAAAAAGGATACGGCACAGAAACTGCCAACTGGAAGAGATGCATATGGTGGGTTTGTGGGAGGGTGCGTGGAGCTTCCCCTCTCTTTTTGGGTGCACAGCCCTCCAGCACATAGATGCACTCACCAACCCAGATGCTCCCCAACCTTCACCAGTTAGTTTTTTATGAAGGCTACATTTTGTAGACATGATTCATTAAATCATTGACTGTTCATGATTAATTCAATCTCTAGCTCTTCTTCCCATCCCAAAGGTTATGGCTGGGGCTTAAAGTTCCAATACTTAATTATTCCTTGATCTTTCTATTAGCCACACTCTTCCTGATACTTTGGAGGGGCCCAACAAGAGTCACCTCATTAAAACAAAAGTGCTCCTATCACTGAGCAGAGTCCCAGCATTTTAGGAACTCTGTGCCAGGAACTGGGGACAAACACCAAGTATCTTTCTACGATACTGCAGACAGGGTCTACAGACCTTAAAGTTCTTGCAACCAAGTTTTGGAGGTAGGATGTAGACATAATTATATAAGTAACAATTTAACAAAGTATTATCTTTGAATGTTATGGAGCCAAAATGTTACAGGCATTCATAAAGGGAAGTACTAAGTCACCAAGGCATCAATCCATCCCCCAAGGTGGGTGTGGAGGACTCTATGCCAGGTGAAGCCCAGGCAAAAGGAAAGAAAACCCCTAAAGCTCACTTCTTCTAATATGAGAATGGTGGGGGAAAAGGAGAGAGTGAAGTCAGGAATGAAATCAGATGGCTAGATTTCAACCTCTCCATCTGAGTCTGTGCCTCAATCTTGAAAGGAGATGGATATAGCTGGGAATGGAGGGAGGACTTTAGAAACATTAGATGAGTGACATTGGGGAAGTACCGACCCGTCTTTCTAGTCACAGTAAAGAGCAACCTGTGGCCCTTTAGAGAAACTCCAGGCTACCAATGCAAACACCGATGCCATAGTACAAAAGTGATCACAGCGGAGAAGGCAGCAGAGAGGACACCAGAGTCTGTCAGTGCACTTGAGCTTGCACGCAGTGTGAAGGAGCCTAAGGACTACCTGTGTCATCTGTAAGGATAGGCAGAGGTTCTGGGAGAACCTGCCAAATGCAAAGGGTCAGGGAGGGAGGGATGTCTCTGTGGGCAGGAAATTCAAGACCTTGGCAAATGAGCAGGACCTTGAGTGATTAAAGAGCACTTCCTATAGCTAGGTACTCATAGCTCAGCAGGGACTGATCCCAATGTGACAATTTCAAGATTTTCAGAAAGCATATAGGAGGGCTGTATGATTTTAAGAGGAGAGATATGGTTGGGTATTGAGATAAAGGGTTCTGGCCAGGCACAGCGGCTCACACCTGTAATCCTCGCACTCTGGGAGGTTGAGCGGGTGGACTGCCTGAGCTCAGGCCTTTGAGACCAGCCTGAACAAAAGTGAGACTCCATCTCTACAAAAAAAAAAAAAAAGATTCATATATACAAAAGTAAAAATTAAAACCACACTAGTGAATGAAAACTCTGAAGGGCAGTGTCATTTGAGCTCATACATATATCACACGGGAAGGACAACAGCTGTCAAAGACAGAGAGGTGGCCACAGGATTACTATTTTGCTATAGGACATGAAACTCAAAGGCAGGGTGGCAGTTTGTGATTTATAAAGATGTCAGAAGAGATGTCTAGTGACACCCAAAGTCTATGCTGATTTACTACTCACACATCCAGTATCAAGGGAACTTGGTTTAAAAAAAGACCTTCTGAATTTTATCAGTGTATTGTTCATTCATGATTATCAAAGCAAGATCACAGAGCAGCCTCAGCAGCAGGTGAATGCACACATAGCAACCAAGGAAGAGGAGCGCTTTATGAAAAAGTGAGAGGTCAACAACGCTGAATGTCCAGCGTTGCATGAAGTCTAAGCTGAACTTAAGAAATTGAGGGAGAAGGAACCAGGAAAAAAGAAAATGGGTGGGGGCAGGTGTCAGCAAGGGGGATGGAGGGAACAAAGATACTTCTATTTACAGAAGAAATGTTTCAGTAAAGAAGAAAGGGTGTACTTCAAAGGATTGAGAGAAGGTTTTTTGAGTTGTCATCAATTTAATATCTTTTGAGGGGGTTGCTGCTAAGTTAGGAAAACCTGGTTCAAAGAGAAAACAGGCGTTGGAGGAAGAATGATAAAGCATGTCAGCAGAAAGGGGGGGAGGTTGCAGGAGGGCAGCTCTGGGGGCAAAAAGAGACATTAGACCAGTGGGGGTTTTGTTTGTTTGTTTTTCATTTTCTACATTTAGTAGAAACATTTTCTCATTTGAGACTCTGGAAGTCTTGAGTCACATTATTTTTGGTAAACCCCTCCCCCAAAAAATGTCTTAAAAACACATGGCTTGACAGTGGCTGCAGATAAAATATACACCCTCAAAGTCGAACTTTCATTTAAATACAAATATACAAAAGGTAAACTGAGACAATAGAGAAACTTACAAAATTTTTCTTTGAAAATAATAATAAGACAAAATTCAGTTCTAGTTAGGACGCTATTAAAATAAGTGCAAGTTGTCATATCCGATTGGACTTCTACTGCAATGTTCCACAACAGTAATCCAGTCCACCCCGGCTGGAGCTGCCTCGGAAAACAGACATGAGTGGAAATTTCTTCAAGAAACCTCGAGGTTCTATGTTGACAGGTGAACAGCCTCCTTCCTGGGCTCCCGGATGGCTCCCTTGGCCGCCCGGCCAGAGCAGAAACTCTGCTTCTTTGTCCTCTAAGCAGGAGGATCCGGGCTGCTCCCACCACGGACCTCAAGGCCAGAGCCAAAACTAGCTGCTGCCCGTGGAGTTAGAACTGACATGGTTTGAATTTATGTGGTGATTAAAAACTGATCTTGGAGCTGTGCGAACTCTGGAATTGTTCTGGTGCTGACGTTTAAAGATCCTCTTATGAGAATGGTTGGAAGACCAGTGTTTTCCAACCATTCTCACGGCACATTTGAACCTGTAGTTAAATTTCCAGGGCATACTTAAATTGTGTTCATAAAAAAAAAAAAAAAAGAATATACTTAATGTAGTTTAAACTTCTTTTGAAAATAATTTAATCAATGATCTTTAAAAATTTTCGCAGCACACCTAAGATTCTCTCACCACACACCAGGGTGCCTCAACACTCCCTGGGTGTAGGTCACAACTACAACTCAGACTTTTACCTGTCATGAATAAATTATACAATGTAATGGTTTATACCCTCATATTAACCTGATATTTAAAAAAAAAACGATTAGAAAGTAGGAGATGTTAGAGGAAGTGGGAGGCGAATGGAGGGATGTCCTTTTGTTAAGCAGGGGAAGTGGAGGGGAGCTGGACAGAATTCCAGGCCATGAGCTGCGGGCTTGCAACAGTGTCTTTACCTTGGCACTACTACAGTGTTGGCCTAGATAATTCTTTGTTGTGGGGGCTGTCCTATGCAGGTGTTTAGAAACATTCTTGACCCTTTGAATGCCATTAGGAGGTCTCCAGTTGTAACAATCAAAGGTCTTTAGACATTACCAAATATCCTCTGGAGCAGGCAAATCACTCTTAGTTGAGAACCAGTGGATTAGAGGTGATTGGCCCCAAATGAGTAGCTACTTCCATATTCCAGAGGGCCTCAGATTTCCAAGAGGTGAATCTGTACAGGGAAAGAGGATTGTGTGTGTCCAAGGCATGGGAATAAACACTGAGGTGCTGTTTATAAAGGAAGGAGAGGGGTTTGGAACCCCCTAGAAAACCCCCTCACTCTGCAGTGGTGTTGTGGTGCAGCAAGGCCACACAGCCTGGTTAGAGCAATTCACTGGCTTCTCAGAAAGGCAGCCATGAATCTTGTGAAATGCTTGTCTTGGGTACATATGCTGTGGTAGCTGAGATTTATAGTTGACACATCTCTGCTTTTGTAAAATTGTATGATCTATGTCTTATGTCCAAAAGCCTGTGAGATGTTTACAGTAAGTTATTGCAGCCACTGACACTTAAAACTGAACATAAAAGGGCTAGAGCAGGGCAGTGCATACTGCCATAAAGCAGGTCCTTGAAACCTCTTCAAAATCCAAGGCCACCTATCACATGCTATGGATGCGAAGTGTGATTGCCAGAAGAGGTCATCTCTGGGTGAGTATGGTTAGTCTCCCTATCCTCAGGGATTCTGGGAAACAAAGAAGGAAAGTTAAATAAGCAAGACTCAAGAACCCCTCACTTCTGAATCTAAGCAGTAAGAATCGTAGTTTATCATGTGCAAGAATAAAGTTAGTGACACAGGCCACTGGGTGGCAAGGGGTTCTCTTGTTCTGCATTCCTTTTTTTTCTTTTATTATATAATAGCTGTGTACATTAATGCAATTATGGGGTACAATGTGCTAGTTTTATATACAGTTTGAAATACTTTCATCAAACTGGTTAACATAGACTTCACGGCATTTTCTTAGTTATTGTGTTAAGATATTTATATTCTGCCCTTAGTAGATTTAACATGTACCCTTGTAAAATGCACTGTAGGTATCATCCTACCAATTACCCTTCCTCCACCTATCCTTCCCTGTCCTCTCCCCTCCCTCTCCTCTTTCTCCTTCATCTTGGGCTATAGTTGGGTTATCGATTTCATTTGGAAGTGTGGGTGCTTATAAATTAATTTCGTAGTAGGGCTGAGTACATTGGATACTTTTACTTCCATTCTTGAGAGACTTTGCTAAGAAGAATATATTCCAACTCCATCCACGTAAACATGGAAGAGGTTAAAGTCTCCATCTTTTTTAAGGCTGCATACTAACCCATGGTGTACATATACCACAATGTATTAATCCATTCATGGGTTGATAGGCACTTGGGCTTCCTCCATGACTTAGCAATTATGAATTGGGCTGCAATAAACATTCTGGTGCAAATATCTTTGTTATAGAGTGAATTTTGGTCTTCTGGATAGATACCTAATAGAAGAATTGAGAGTTGAATGGCAGATCTATTTTCAGATCCCTAGGTGATCTCCAAACATCTTTCCAATTGGAACGTATTAGTTTGCATTCCCACCAGCAGTGTAGAAGCGTTCCCTTTTCTCCACATCCACACCAACATCTCTGGTTTTGGGATTTTGTGATGTGGGCTAATCTTACTGGAGTTAGATGATATCTCAAAGTGGTTTTGACTTGTATTTCTCTGATGATTAAGGATGATAAGCATTTCTTCATGTGTCTGTAGGCCATGCACCTGTCTTCTTCAGAGAAGTTTCTCTTCAAGTCCTTTGCCCACCCTGAGATGGGATCACTTGTTCTTTTCTTGCTAAAACATTTGAGTTTGCTGTGGATTCTGGTTATTAAACCTTTGTCAGAGACATAACCTGCAAATACCTTCTCCCATTCTGAGGGCTGTCTGCTTGCTTTACTTACTGTGTTCTTGACTGGTCAGAAGCTTTTTAGTTTGATCAGATATTAGTAATGTATTTTTGATGTTGCTGCAATTGCCCAGGGTGAGGGTGGAGTTTCCTCATAAAATATTCACCCAGGCCAATTTCTTCAAGGGTTTTCCCTGCACTTTCTTCTAGTATTTTTATAGTTTCATGTCTTAAATTTAAATCTTTAATCCAGTGAGAGTCTATCTTAGTTAATGGTGAAAGGTGTGGGTCCAGTTTCAGTCTTCAGCCAGTTCACCTAGCACCATTTGTTAAATAGGGAGTCTTTTCCCCACTGAATGTTTTTAATTCGCTCATCAAAGATCAAATGATGGTAAGTAGCTGAGTTCATCTCTTGGTTCTCTATTCTGTTCCATACATCTACCTCTCTGTTTTTGTGCCAATACCATGCTATTTTCATCACTATCTATTTATAGTATAATCTGAGGTCTAGTAGCATGATTCCTCCTGATTTGCTTTTAGTTTTGAGTAATGTCTTGGCTATTCCAAGTTTTTTCTGATTCCATATAAAATGAGGTATTTTTTTTTGAGGTCTTTAAAGTATGACAGTGGTGCTTTAATAGGGATTGCATTAATATTGTATATTGCTCTGTGTAGTATGGACACTTTAGTAATGTTGATTCTTCCCAGCCATGAGCGTGGTATGTTTTTCCATTTGTTAACATCTTCAGCTATTTCTTTTCTTAGAGTTTCATAGTTCTCTTTATAGAGATCTTTCACGTTCTTTGTTAGATAAACTCTCAAATATTTCATCTTCTTTGGCACTACTGTAAACGGAATAGAGTCCTTGACTATTTTTTCAGCTTGATTGTTATTGGTATATATAAAGGCTACAGATTTGTGAGTACTGATTTTGTAACCTGAGACACTGCTGTATTCCTTGATCACTTCTAAGAATTTTGTAATTGAATCCCTGGGGTTTTTCAGATATACAATCATATCATCTGTGAAGAGTTAAAGTTTGATCTCCTCTGACCCTATATGGATACCCTTGATTGCCTTTACTTGCCTAATTGCAATGGCTAAGACTTCCATTACAATGTTAAAAAGTAGTACAGACAATGGGCAACCTTGCCTGGTTCCTGCTCTGACTGGAAATAATTTCAATTTAAACCCATTTAATATGATGTTGGCTGTGGGTTTGCTGTAGATGGCCTCTATCAGGTTAAGAAATGTCCTCTCTATACCAATTTTCTTATGTGTTCTGATCATGAAAGGATGCTGGATATTATCAAAAGCTTTTTCTGCCTCAATTCAGAGAATCATATGGTCTTTGTTTTTTATTTTGTTTATGTGCTGAATTATATTTATAGATTTACATATATTGAACCAGCCTTGAGACCCTGGGATAAAACCCACTTGGTCATGGTGTATAATATGTTTAACGTGTTGCTGGATTCTGTTTGCTAGGATCTTATTGAATATTTTTGCATCAATATTCATTAGAGATATTGGTCTATATTTTCTTTTCTTGTTGGGTCTTTTCCTAGTTTGGGAACCAAAGTGATGTTTGCTTCATAGAATGTGTTGGGTAGTATTCCTTCTTTTTCTATATTTTGAAAAAGGTTGAGTAATATAGGTACTATTTCTTCTTTAAAGGTTTGGTAGAATTCTTATATGAAACCATCTGGTCCCAGACTTTTTTTGGGGGGGAGATTTTGGATAGTTGATGCTATTTCAGAGGTTACTATATGCCTGTTCAACATTTCCACTTCATTCTGGCTAAGTCTAGGAAGGTGGTATGTTTCCAAGTATTGGTCTATTTCCTTCAGATTTTCTTATTTCTGAGAATAGGGTTTACTGTAATATTCATTAAAGATTTTTTGAATTTCTGAGAAGTCTGTTGTTATTTTGTCTTTGTCATTTCTGATTGATGAAATTAGAGATTTTACTCTTTTATTTCTGGTTAGGTTAGCCAAAGGTTTATCTATTTTATTGACCTTTTCAAAAAAAAACTTTTTGATTTATTGATCTGTTGTATAATATTTTTACTTTTCAATTTCATTTAATTCTGCTCTAATTTTAGTTCTTTCTTTTCTTCTGCTGGGCTTGGGATTGGAATGTTTCTCCTTTTTATAGTTGCTTGAGATGTCCCATCAAGTTTTTAACTTCCTCTCTTTTTGTTCTCTTGAGGAAGGCATGCAACACTATAAATTTCCCTCTTAGGATTGCCTTTGTGGTATCCCAGAGGTTCTGGTAATTTGTGTCTTCATTATCATTTTGTTCCAAAAATTTGTTAATTTCCTTCTTAATCTCACCTATGACCCAGCTATTGCTCAGCATAAGGTTATTTAGTTTCCATGTTTTTGTATGAGTATGCAAATTCCTGTTGTTACTGAGTTCAACTTCTTTCCACAATGGTCTGAGAAGATGCAAGGAATAATTTCTATTCTTTTAAATTTGCTGATGTTATACTTGTGACCTAAGACATGATCAGTTTTGGAGGATGTTCCTTGGGCTGATGAGAAGAATGTGTATTTAGTTTTGTTAGGATAGAATGTTCTGTAGATGTCTGTTAAATCCAATTGTGAATGGTTAAGTTTAAATCTAAAATTTCTTTGCTGAGTTTCTTATTGGAAGATCTATCCAACACTGCCAAAGGGATGTTAAAATCTCTGACTATTATGGTGCTGGAGGAAATCAAGTTGCTCATATCTGTTAGAGTCTCTCTTATAAATTGAGGCATATTCTGATTGGGTACATAAATGCTAATAATTGAAATATCATCATATTGAGTGTTACCCTTAAGAAATACAAAGTGACCATCCTTATCTTTCCTTACTTTCATTGGTTTAAAGCCTATTTTTATCTCCAAATAAAATTGCAACACCTGCTTTTTCTGATTTCCATTTGTCTGAATTATAGATGTCCATACATTCACCCTGAGTCTATATTTATCTTTTAAGGTAAGATGAGATTCTTGTATGCAGCAGATATCTGGCCTGAGTTTTTATATCCAGTCAGCCAACTTGTGCCTCTTTAGAGGACAATTTAAGCCATTCACATTAATTGGGAATATTGATAAGCCTGGTCGTATTTTGGGTTTTGAGTTTTTCAAAAGTCCAGTGGATATTTTTAGTCCTTTTGCCACTGTGGAAGTTGAAATTTGATCAAAGGATTCTGAGTGAGTTTACTTTTTTGGTAGAGGATTGTGCTGGTCATTCAGGAGGATAGGTCTGAGAATATCTTGGAGAGCTGGTTTAGTTATGGCAAATTTCTTCAACATGTGAATGTCATTAAAGTATTTAATTTCTCCATCATAAATGAAGCTCAGTTTTGCTGGATACAGGGTCCTGGGTTGAAAGGTATTTTGTTTTAGGAGGTTAAAGGTTGATGACCACACTTTTCTAGCTTAAAAAGCTTCAGCAGAGAGATGTGCAGTCATTCTGATATTCTTCCCCTCGTAGGTTATGGTTTTTCTTACATCTGGCTTCTTGCAGAATTTAATTTTTCATATTAACTTTGGTGAAGTTAATTATAGTGTGTCTGGGAGATGCTTTATTTGTGTTGAGTGGTGCTGAGGTTCTGAAACTGTCTGCTATCAGAATTTCAGAATCTCTTGCCATGTTTGGGAAATTCTCTATGATTATCTCTTGGAGTAGTACATCTGGCCCTTCAAAGCAACCTCATTGCCTTCAGGAATTCCTATAAGGCAAATATTAGTGTCCTTCAAATTGTCTCAGAGCTCTCTGAGAGAATGATCCATTTTCGTTCTCCACTTCTCTTCCTCTTTGAGCATTTGGAAGTGTTCAAAAGCTTTTTCTTCAATGTCAGAAATTGTTTTTCTGCCTGCTCCATTCTGTTACAGAGGGATTCTACTGTATTTCTCAGATCTTTGAGGGCTGCAAGTTCTTGTCTCAATGTGTCAAAATATTTGGTAATTTTGTCTTGAATTCATTGAATTCTTAAGACAACTTTTGAAATGCTCCTTGAATTTCTAATTCCAACTTTACCTCCATTCTGTTAATCTTATTTGCAATCCAAATTCTGAATTCTATTTCTGACATCTCAGCCATTTGTTTATGAATGAGATCTTCTGGTATGTCTGCCTTGTCATTCCTTGGGGCAGTTGATCTACTCTGACTATTCATGTTTCCAGAGTTTTTCCAATGATTTTGCCCCATGATTATTTTTCACCATTTGGCTAGATGAGGAGATAAAGAGACATTGGATTAGGGGCTCCTGGAGTAGTGATTAACTAGCCCTTTGCCCAAGAGCTGGGACTGATGATTGCAGGTTTTCCCCTACCACTTTGCAAAGGACCCATACAGTACTACGGCTTGAGACTCTGGGAACCTGCTTGGTGTGGTGGGGCTAAGTGGCTCTGTCTTGTTTTCAGCTGGTCTCTGTTCAGTCCTAGTGAATCAGTAACTCTGGGTTGAAGTTTCAGCTGTGGAGAAATACAAGCAACTAAGACGCTCCATGGGCAACAACTAGAAAAGGAAAACCAAACCTTCTCACAACAACATAACCAGGGTACCACTTTGGATGGTCCTCAGGTGATTGGCCAAGGTCAAGAGATCCAAATCAATTGTCCCAGTCAGCAACCAGTCTCAAGTGAGAGAGTTCAAAATGTCTCCAGCAACTAGATAGCAAGGATCTGCTGGCAGCTCAAGTATGACTCACTCTGGTGCTCTGTGAAGTAATCTACCAGAGCAAATGAATTAGTCCAGGAAAATTGATGTCTCCTTCCCCACCTTGCACCTCTGTCATACCCAGTCACTGGTAACCCTGCAGGGCTGGGACCCTGTTCCCTCCAATGAGCAGATGCACCAGGGGTTTGTGCCCGCCTGAGTCACTGGGAGATATATGTCCTCTTGGCCAGGCCACTGCACTCTGCCACCAGCCAGCAGGAGGAGCTGAAGTCTGACTACCTCAGGTTCTTAATGGAGGCCTGGGAATTTCACTGAGTTCCAGCCTCACACCCATTGATGTTGCTGCCACTTATATTCTCACAGAATTTGTGTTTCTGTCCCAGCTATATTCCCCTGTGACCCAAGTGCTGTTTGAATTCACAGAAACTGTGACTCACTTCCACCCTGTGCCACTATTGCTGTGCCAATTCTCACAGAGCTGATGTCTCTGTCTGCACTGCACTCCATGTTGGGGTAGGCACTGTTAGATCTCACAAACAGCTCTCAGTTCCTGCTTTTCCCTCAGCTGATGCTTTTGCCACACCTGCTTTTGTCCCAGGTATGGTCCCTTAGAGGCCAGTTGCATCTTGGGCTCACAAAAGCAACAATTATGGTTCAGCCCCACCCTGGGAGTATGCTGCCTCTGTGTGTGCATGGATTCTGTTCTCAATCTCCACTGCACCCTGCCCAGGCAGGTACTACCTCAGGCATACCCTTTGCTCACAGGGCCTGCATTTCTGTCCCAGATCTGTTCCACCTGTGGCCACCACTGGAGCAGAAGCCCAGCTCCCTCTGCTTGCTAAGAGAGGTGGGAAGTGTTTCCCCAGGGGTGTGAACCCTATTATTCCCACCACTGCAGCTGCTATGCTGCACCAAAGGGCACCCATCCTCTCCCATATGGCTTCCTCACTCCACAGCCCCCACTTTATACTCTTGCACCAATTCAGCACAGACTTTTAACAGCCCATGGCCTGTCCACACCTCTCGAGAAAATCCCCAAGAATCTGGACTCCATGGGGGAGAGGCTTCCAGACCACAGGGTGAGAGTGGAGGGAAATGCTGGGAGTTCAGAATTGTGGGTAGAGTATATGTTCAGTTTTATGCCTAAAGGGAGAGTGCCATGGCACACTAGTGAGTCCTCTCTGGGGAAGGAGTTCCAGTTTTTAGAGGGTCTCTCCTGTGCCATAAAATAGGAGGAGATCTGAACTCTGCTCACTTGTTTGTAGAAAGTATATTGCAAGCCATTCTCATGGTGGAGGGGACTTCTATCCACTTGGCAATGGGTTTTGTACCTATTGTTTCTTTCCTTGCAGCTCGCCTCAGCAGGGGTAATGTTCACTCTTCAGTTTTCTCTCTTGGCTCAGCTCTAAACCATCAGCTTACTTGCTAAACTTCTGTCCTTTAACTCTCCTTCTAGATGGGACCCTCTGTGTAAAGCTGGCTCCAGTCAGCCATCTTGCCTCCTCCCTATCTTGTTCTGCATTTCTTACCCCAAATGCCTCCTAATCTCTATCTGCAGGTGCCACACAAGGACTGATGGCAGTGTCTATTGGGCACTCATTTTTTCACATACTGGACATTTCTAATAGCTAAGCTACAAATTGTTCTCACACTTCATTAATACATAAAGTAGGATTGGAAGGCTTCTCCAGGCCCTGGAAAATGCCACTGTTTAGTTAGACATCTTATTGCATGTCAGTTATCAAACCACAGATGGGGGACATGTATTGAGAAAGTTGGAAAGAAAAGGCAAAAAATTCCCACTTCTAGTGATTCTGACCAAGCGATGTTTCCCCAGCTACCTATACAGAGGAAATTAATGCCAAGGAAATAAAACAGAATTCCTGAGAATGAATATCTTTTACCTACCACTAAGCCTACCCAACCTGCCACTCAGGAGGAGAATTTCTTTCTCCAGAATCCTCATTGTATCATTGCTATAACAACTTGAAAATAATCTCTTATGATGACAGGAGGAAGGGAACTATACATTTGACCTACATTGATTGAGTGTCCAGCACTATTTTCAGCTCTGAGGACAAATGATGGGTAAGACTTGGACTGTCCTTTCCCTCCTGGATTGTGATGGGAAGAGGGTGTTAATTATCATTCTGCTATGAGAAGCTGCTGATCTTTAAGCTTCTTTATTCTACCAAAAGAAAGGTAAGGACTTCTATTCTTAAGGCCTATTATTTCTTTAGCACCTACCATTTGATGAGTACATCTCTAGCAGTGGGTCAAAACATTGAGTCTATGATGTGGGTTGAATTATGTCCCCCCCCACCAAAATTCATATTGAAGTCTTAACCACCAAATACCTAGAATTAAACTGTATTTGGAAAGAGGGGTTTTATAGAGGTTAGTAAGTTAAAATAAGATCAAAATGGGCCCTACTCCAATGTGACTGGTGTCTGTACAAGAAGAAGAAATTTGGACACAGACAAGTACAAAGGATAGAGGTTGGGAAGATAGGGAATAAATAGTCACATGCAATTCAAGGTTGGTTTTCAGAAGGAACCAAGCCTGCCAGCACCTTTGTCTCAGACACCTACCCTTTGAAACTATGAAAAATTAAGGTTCTGTTGTGTTAGTCACACAATCTGTAGCTCTTTGTTATGGGAGCCCAAGTAAACTAATAAGGTCTATATTGACTCACTCAGAAACACTTTTTTAAAGATACATAGGCCTGATGCTAATGATCTAAACTGAATGAGAATCTCTAGGTATCAGGGCCTAGCCCAAATTAAATATTTGAATGTGTCTAGTGTTATACTTAAGGCCACCAACTTTGGAGACCCACTGGCCTACAGATTTCAGTGAAGTTTCAGTCTGCTCACTCTGTTTATATCCTTAGTCACTAGAAGTGGGAAGTTTTTGCCTCTTCTCTCCAACTTTTTTCAATGCATGTCCCCCATCTGTGGCTTGATAACTACAACACACTTAGTCTTTCTGGGTGCATTATTTACATTGATGAAGACATCTACCGAACATTCACTTCATGTCAAGTGCTGAGTTTAAGGCAAAGAAAAAGAAGCAGCCTTTCCTGAGATATCACAGAGTGCCGCAAGTCCTTTCACCTCTTCATACTTAACCTGGTTTCCCTCTGACCAAGACAGAAAACTAGTGCACTGAAATTTAATTACTCAGTACTTGTTAAAGCACTCCATGAAGTCTTTTGATGAAACAAGCTCTCTAGCTGCAGAGCATTGTTTAATAAGAAAGTATAAGCTGGCAGCACTACAGGCCCCAGTAAGCCTAGCTCCTTTTTCATGCAAATTAAGCATCACCTTAATCTACCTCATGAATTACTAAGAAGGCCAACAAGCTTTAGCCAGAGGGTCCCCCTACATCCTCCCCAATTCTTTTTGACTTTCTTCCCCTCAATTGTTTCAGTGAATTCCTGCCAGAAAAGCCCTCTAGTATAATCTCACATTAATCACCTCCCTGACATTCGTGTGTTATTATTCTGGTGGAATAATACCTAAACATTAGAACTAATTGGCTTACTGTCATCTTCTGGACTAGACCCCTGAGGGAATGTAAAGGAGGGTGGCTTGCTGAGTCCAAAGAAAGTACGGAAAGTTATCCAGAAGTTACAATTACCTAAGAAGTCTGGAGTAATCTAGAAGCCAGGGTAAGAGATAAAAAGACCCAGCAGGGAGAGGGGTAACAGGAAATTAGAAAGGGGGAGGCTCAGTGGCAATTTATCCAAGGACCCACCTTATCTTTGAGGTTATTTATGTTCACATTAAAAGAGGGAATGTGAGCACCAGAAACAGGATTAAATCAGAACTTCTGACAGGTGTGGCCCCCAAGTGTGGGGAAATGCCTAAATATTGATTCCCTTTAGCCCTTGGGTCAGTCTACTGACCTGGGGGATTGAGGTTCACAGGTCTATCCCCTCCAATAAGCAGAATCCTAATCAGAGGCTTCAAATTCTCTCCAGTTTAAGATGTGTGGAAGTACATTATTCAATTATCACATTTTCAATGATGGGGAAATTTTAGGAACTGGACAGAAAGACTTTCCATAGAGTCCTCTATTTTCACTGCTTCCCCTGTCACCCTTTCAGTGTAATCTCTACATGACCTCCATATTGATCCTGCTCAATGCCCTGCCTTGCTTCAAATTCTTCCCACACTGCCCATTGTTCTTAGGATAAATTCCTTAACTGGCTAGGAAAGCCCTTCAGGATCTGCCTCTGTGTACATTTCAGATCACGAATCTCACCATTTCACTTCATTCTTTCTGCTGATCAAACTGAATTATTTTAATTTCTTCCAAAAAGTCATGCAGACTATCAATTCTTGGTTTTTATAGTTAATTTATCCTCTGTCTCTAATGCCACTGCCCATCCCCAACATACTCACACACTACCCATCCCCAACACACCCATGCACTGCCCATCTCCAATACACACACACACACACACTGCCCATCCCCAGCACACACACAGCTCATCTCCAACACACACACACACACACACACACACACACACACACACACTGCCCATCCCCAACATACTCACACACTACCCATCCCCAACACACACATGCACTGCCCATCCCCAATACACACACACACACACACTGCCCATCCCCAATACACACACACACACACTGCCCATCCCCAACACACACACTCACTGCCCATCCCCAGCACACACACATGCACACACACACACACACACACACACACACACCTGGGCAACTCCTACTTGTTCCGTAAGTGGAAAGATCATACCCGTTTCACTCGCCATTGGCATTCGATGCCTAGTATCATGTTGCAAATATAGTATAATTTGCTGGGTGAGTGGACAGAAAAAGAGATGAGGTTCTTTCATACTAGAGAGTTAATAGTTTTGTTACTTTTAGCTTTTGCACTTGAGTTCCTGCTTTTTAAAAATATTCTGCATCAGTAAAATTACTTTCCCCTTCTTGAATCTCCTCAAAGGGGTCCCACCATCTCTGGCCACATAGCAGGAAGAAACTTGAACAAAATCAGGACTCTTTCAGCATAGAGGAAGGCTGGGTAAGGAACGCTAATGTTTTATATAGTTTTTAAGAAAGGATAGTAAGATGGAAAGAGGAAGCAATAAAGAAGGATCACCACACAGCAAATACTGAGTTCTTATGAAATAGGCCCAGTGCTGTGTGCTGGGATATGGTGATGTACAAGACAAATAGTCTGTCTCTCTTCGGAGACCCTGGCAATTAGTTAGGGGTCTATACACATAGAAAGTAATTACATATTGAGTAGGATATTAAAAGGAGATGCGTAGTTGCCCTGGGTGTATGTAGCAAGCCTATTTAACCTGAACCAGGGTAAGTTAAAACTTCCTTGATCAAGAAACTTCTGAGCTAAAACTTGAAAGATAGTGAGGGGTATCAGGAGCAAAGGGTAAAGGAAAGAAAGGTCTCGGCTCTGTGCCAAAGACTTAACTTCCAGAGGAAGGCCTTGGGGACAGATAAATAGATCTGCTAGTTGTGCAGTGGCCTAAGAGGGCACAGAAATGGTAGGCACTTCCCATGTGACTGGTGATTCTCTTAAGATCTTCCTGCTTTGGCTTCAGGGAAACCAAAAACCCCACCTTACTGCCACTGTTGAGGGTCAGGGGCCCTAGTTCCCCAAACTCAGTTGACATGGTTCTATTACTCAGCCAAACTAGAAAGTTCAACAGAGGCACAGGGGTAAATCAAAAGAAAAATTGAGTGGAAACTGAAAATAAAACTGGAGCGGCACAGGCAGTGGATAGAAAACAAAAGTAACCTGCACAAGCTTTAGTGTAATAAAGACAAATTTTATTTAAGAACAAAGAGAAAGCTTAGAACGCTTCCAAAGAGAGTTGGCAGTGGGTCCTTCTCATGCAGGAGGAGAGGTGATAGAGAAGGAGATACAAAGGCCTGCAGAGTTATTATAAAGACCCCTTTCTCTTTGTTCAGAATAGGTTGCACATCTTTGATCGGCCTCTCTGAGCCTCTAGGCATTATTGCTTCTCTACTGGTCATTGATTTTTGCCTTTTTCTATTGGTCATTGGTTACCCAGTTTACTTTATACCCACATTCTTTCCCTTTTTTGGTGTAAACTGTTGAATGGTGAATGTTCCCATGGGCCCTCCAGACTTCCTTGTCCAGTGGGTCAGGCTTTCCCCCATTCCCCCAAAGACCCTTTCTTGATGTCCCTTCTTAGCCACCATGTGAGAACAGAATCGTGCCTCTCGTTAAGAGCAACAGTTTTCCTAAAGCTGACCATCCTCTCTCATCTAGTCTTCTTGCTGTGATGATTTAGTGGGGAACAGGAAGGGTGGCTGGATTCATGGAACTGATCATGGGGGTTCCAGATTAGCCTTTTAAGGTTAAGGGATTACTCAAAATCCTGGCATCTCTCTGGACTGTACAAGTTAAGTTTTTGGTGATTTCGGTCTCCACTTGGATATTAGCCACAATTCTGAAAGCACAAGAAAATGCCTGTTATAATTTGAGCAGTGATAACTTGCTCAAAATGCAAAAGCTAAAGGAGTCATTGATGATAGAGGGGGCACAGTGGTAGGGTTGAGAGTTAGGAGAGTCCACGGGATGAAACTATCCTCTCCTCTATAAAAGTGCCTCTTCTGCCACAACACAAAATGAGAAAGTTCTGTTTCTAAAGTCTCAGGGTTACTTCAGTAGTGTGTTCCAAACCAAGTTTTTGGCCATGAAGGCCTGAACTTCATGTACCAGGAATCTGACATCTAAAAAGGTTGTGAAAAGGACCAAGAGGAGGGGGCAGATGGATGTAATCCAGTGACATCAGCGGCCCAAGCTCACTGAGGTGGGCTTGGGGCAGTAATATATACATGATGTCTTTAGAAAGACTAAATGGAGTCTGAACCATGAGTCTTACTAACCAAGCATTTAATAAAATCAAGTAAAGTGACCATTTAAAACTTTTAATGAGTACTTAAAATTCTTCAAATTTTGAGAAATTGTCATTTTTCATTGTCTTTATTATTTTCTCCCCAATTAGAGACATCTTGAACATGTTTAATAGCTGTGTTCTGATAGAATATTTCTTTCTCACAAAAGCCTCTGCCACAGAAATCACTGAATAATCTGTAAGTGCTCTCAAATGATAAAAAGGGATGGAAATGGAAAAGTAATTGTATGTCTTGCACCTGCCTCCTGAAATTCATTAGCAGCTTATGGTGCTCTGAAATCCTCTTTGAGGATGTTAAAAACAATCGCACAATTGTTCTGCCTCATCCTGTGTTTTATGATTCTAGCTCTTAAGTAGCACAGGCGTGGAGAAGGTTTTAGACACATTGCCTGTTTTCAGACATAGAATACATCTCTGCCTGCCATTAATTCTGAATTCTCACCACTTCTCAAAAGCACCTGTTTTTGCTTCAAGGACCACCATACCAACTCAAAACTAGCAAATTAAGTAATGCATGAGAGAAAGAGAATTCTGAACACTAGTTGTACTTTTAAAGTAACTTCACAAGCAGAAATCTTTAATTAGAACCTCCTTCAATGCTATAATTTATTTAGCATAAACACTTCATTTCCTTACATAGAAATGCCAAGAACAAATTGAGAGGTTAGGGTTCACAGTGAAGAGACTTTCCATTTTACGCCTCTTGGTCTATAAGTGTCCCTTGTGTGTTGCATATGTGGACACCACCCCTGATTCAGGGGCTGCTCTTGGTTTGCAATGTTTTGATAGCACCTCAGTCATATGCTTCAGCTGGTTTCTTCCAGCTGGCCCTTGGTGGGGGGGGTCTTCATGGGAGCATTTTCAGAGAAGAGGGGTCTTGTTTCTTTGACTTGCTTCCCCCAATGCCCTTTTAGTTACAGCTGTCTGTGAATGACAGTTTCAATAAGAGGAAATAGCAGTGATCACTACCATTTATTATGTACCTGCTGTGTGGTGCTATCCTTCAGCATCTATGCCTTTTACAACCACCCAGAAAGAAAGTATAGTTTAGCCTATTTTATAGTGGGAAACTGAGGCTCAGAAAGATTGGGATTGGCCAAAAACCATCAATTTCTTTTCCTGAGAAATTGTCTCAGTAAAAATGGTTAAAATGTCATAACTTAGGGCCTGTCAAGAGATGTAGGCAGAAATATTTGAGGGGACAGACTAGATTATTCATTCTAAGAGTTCAAGTGAATCCTGTCACTTCCTCAGGAGTTAGTCGTGGATACATCCCCAGGCGTATACAATTCATCCAACAGGCAAGATTAGCCTGGGATAAAGACAGTTGGATATGACAGGTACCAAACTATTCATGAAGTGAAAACCCTGGGCCAGACAAAAAGTGGTAAAGAGGTCCAGGGAAATGGTGACAATCCCAGGAAAGAAGAGGATATGAATTAGGCCTATTAAACTTATTATAATTTCCATGGAGAGGAAAGCAAAGGGCTTAGCAGACCAAATTTGATGCTGCTTAATCAAACCCTAGTTTTCCCTATTTCTGGCCAAATACCAAAGTGTTACCAAAGGGAACCCTACCTAAACTTTCCTTCGCCTAGTTCAGGGAGCACAGGGTTCCCACAGATGTGAGCTTGAGGAGCTGACCCAGGCTGCTCTCTGCAGCTCCTCTCTATCCAAGCAGTTAGCCAGTGCAGTGCTAAATCCAAGCTCAGCTCTTATTAATTGACAAGATATTTGGTGTTAGGATACTATCAAATCTACCTGACAAGAGTTTACCATTTATAAGCAAAACAGAAAACAGGCAGATATCAGGCAGACTCTTCAGAGCTCCACACAACCCAACATTGGTCATCTTTCCGTTCAGAAAAATGTTTCCTGGGAACCACACTTTTGTCTTCACCAATGAGGCTCCTTCAAGATAGTTGGCTTTGTCTGACATTTCCAAACACTTAGGTAGAGTATATTTATTATTTATTAATATTCTAGCATATTCCAAACTTAAAATTGTATGAGTTTTGCCCTAAGCACATATAATTTTAGAATTATTGTATCATTTTAAAATGTTCACCATAGTCTCTGGCTTGTAGAAGGTGCTCAGCTACCATTATTCACTCTTGATTTTTTTCCTTTCTTTTCCTTCTTCAATTTGCAAATGAAGAATCTCAAACCCACAGAGATCAAAAGTATTACCAAAGTTACAGATCCAAGAGTTTTGGCCCTGAGATTTGTACATGTAGGAAGCCTGAGCTCTTATTCTTTCTAGAGGACAAAACTGCTTCCAAACATATAGCCAAAAGTTTAGTTTTTCTGTAACTTAGAGATGTAGGATCTATATATAGTGTCTCCTTCTGATTCTCTCTCTCTCATATCTCCTTTTTCTTACTTTTTTTTCCACACAGACTTTCACTCTAAAACACAGAGTAGAGTGCCATGGTGTCATAGCTCAGAGCAACTTCAAACTCCTGGGTTCAAGTGATTGTCTTGCCTCAGCCTCCCAAGTTCCTGAGACTACAGGTGTCTAGCACAATGCCCTGCTAGGGTTTCTATTTTTAATAGAGAAAGGGCTTGCTCTTAGTCTGGCCTTGAACTCCTGAGTTCAAGCAATCCACCTGCCTCAGCCTCCCATGTTAGGATTACCGGCACAAGCCATCATGCCTGGCTTACTTTTTGTTTTATGTATGGTTTTTGAGTTGTAAGTTACACGCAGTAAAATTGAGTCCTATAAGACTATATATATAAGACTGAGTCCTATAAGACTCAGTTTGGGTTTGGTAAATCTGTGCAGTTGTGTAACCATACCCCAATTGAAAAATAGAACTTGTTATCATCCCAGAGCCTTTTCCTGTCCCTTTTCAGTTAGTCTTCCCCAACCCTCTGATTTCTTTTCCTATTATTTGCCTTTTGCAGACTACTGTGTAAATCTAATCATTGAGTGTACACTAAAAAAATTTCAAAGTATTAGTTAAGGAAGTACAAGTGTTTTTATTACGTGCATATCTTATTTAATGCTTAAATCAGGGCTTTTGGTACGTCCATCACCAGAATAATATAGTGACTGAAATAGTACGGAACTCATATAAAAGTAGAGACATAGAACAATGGCACAGAATAGCAAATACAGAAATAAATCATCTACCCTCAACCTAATGATCTTTAACAAAGCAGACAAGAAGATACACCAGGGAAAGGAAGCCCCATTCAACAAATGATCTGGGAAAACTGGATAGCCACATGACGAAGAATAAAATAGGATCCCTATCTCTTGCTATATACAAAAATTAATCCAAAATGGATTACAGACTTTAGTGTAAAGCATGAAACCATAAAAATTCTAGAAGAGAATATTTAAAAAACTCTTCTAGATTTCAGCCTGAGCAAATAATTTGTGTCTAAGACCCCAATGGCAAATATAGAAATAATAAAAGTAAATAATTAGAACTTAATTAAATTAAAAGCCTTTTGCACAACAAAGGAAATAATCCACAGAGTGAATAGACAACTTACAAAATGGGAGAAAATATTCACAAACTAGTTTATATGCTTTTAAAACATGTAATTCACATACAAATAAAATTTACCTTTAAGTGTGACATTCAGTGGTATTTAGTACATTCACAAAGTTGTACATACAACTACCACAACTAGCTAATTCCAGAACATTTTCATCAATCTAAAAAGAGACCCCATACCCATTAACAGCAACTCCCCATCCTCCTCAGCCCCAGCCCCAATAAACTACTAATCTCTTTTTATCATTATGGATTTGCCTGTTCTAAACTTTTCTATAAATTTAGTCACACAATATGTGGCCTTTTGCATCTGGCTTTTTTCACTCAGCATAATGTTTTCAAGATTCACCCATACCACAGCATGCATCCATACTTCATTCCTTTTCATGGGTGTATAACATTGCACTGTATGGATAAAACATATTTTGTTTACCCCTTCATCAGTTGATAATCATTTGGGCTGTTTCTATTTTTTGGCTTAAATAATATGTCTACAAACACTCATATGCAAGTTTTTGTGTGACTATATTTCACATTCTTTGGGGTATTTGTATCTATGAATGTACATGATTGCTGGCTCCTATGGTAACTCTATGTTTACCTTCTTGAACAATCACCAAAGTGCTTTGCCACTCTATACTTCTATCAGGAATACATGAGGGTTCTGATTTCCTCACATCTTCTCCAACAATTGCTGTCATCCATCTTTTTGATTATAGTCATCCTGGTGAGTATAAAATTATACCTTATTGTGAATTTGATTAGCATTTTCCTAATGATTAATGGTGTCAGGCATCTTTTGATGTCTTTATTGTTTGTTGTTGCTATTGTTGTTGTTTTATCATAAATGAATGTTGGATTTTTGTCAAATTTTTTTTGGCAACTGCAACTGTTCATTTGATCATATTGATTTTTCTTTAGCCTGTTGATGGGATAAATTGCATTGTTTTTCACATATTGAATCATCCTTGCATATCCAAAATAAATCCCACTTACTCATTATATATACAGTAGAACCTCTGTAGTTGACCAGCTATCTACCTTAAATTGACCTAACATAGACCAGACATGCACCACATGTACTCAATGGAAGTATTGACCTCTCTATATTGACCACATTAATTGTAT
Organism: Galagoides demidoff; assembly: GCA_963574575.1. NCBI lineage: Eukaryota > Metazoa > Chordata > Mammalia > Primates > Galagidae > Galagoides > Galagoides demidoff. The sequence continues at coordinate 58,576 of CAUYQV010032177.1, forward strand.
CTTGACACTTGAACTGTGACATACAATATCAATTTACTTTCTATAACTTGACCAATTGAGTCCACTCTACACCAAGGGGTAGAAGGTATGGGCCTTGCCCCTTAGTTGTATTATTTTCTCTTTAGTATAAGTTCTTTTTTCATATTTTGTTATTACCATGTATTGGGTTAGGCCTAATGTCCTATTGTTTATCCTGTGTGGCAGAAGATATTTCCCACATGAAGGAATGGTCTAAATTGTAGGCACATCCTACAATTACAGAAAACTTTTATAGTTAATTGAAACATGATAGTCAGATGGAAAGAACTCAAAGAGCTGACACTGAAGGAAAAACTTGATCTTCTACATTGTCTGGAAAGCAGAAACCAAAGAAATACAGCAGAGCATTATGGTGTTAGCAAGAACACAGTTAGCAACATCCAAAAAATGTAAACATGACCACTGGAAAGATATGGTGAGGAAAGTGAAGACTTACAGGGGAAAAAGAGGAACACTTCCCTCAATGAGGTCAATTCAATCACATTAAGTTAACATTTGAATCTCTGGGGTGATGATCCAAGAAGTTGTTTTAAAAATTGCACAGGAATTCAAGGTGGCAGATTTCTAAGCATCCAGTGGTTGGTTCAAGAAATTTAAACTGTAACATAAGATTTCCCTGAAAGTCTTGTGTGGTGAATCCATGAAGTTTTGGTAGAAGTTGTGAAAGAGTTTATCAAAAAGTCCCAGACTTCTCTATAGGCTTCAAAGATGATGACATCTTTAACTCTGACAGGTACAGACTCTTACCAAAGAAATTTTCACAGTTCTGCTTTGCACTAGCTCAACAGAGAGAAACTAAAGCCCTTGGTGATTGGTAAATGGGCAGAAAACCAATACTCATTCAAGAACCTGAAGCCCAAATCCCCCCTCATCACCTGAACATCAAGTGCATGGATGACTGGTATCCTGTTTGAGGAGTGAGTAAGGGATATTGACCAAGAAATGAAGAAGAAATAGTCTATTCTACTGACAGTAGACAACTGTCCTGGCCACCCACAGGTGGATCATCTCACAAACATGACACTGAAATATATTTCTGCTTCCAAATACAAGCTCAAAAATCCAACAGCATGACCAAGTCATCTTCAAAACATAAATGCACTACTGAGCCCAGCTCCTGCAGTGGGTTATTACTAAAACACAAACCCATGGTCTGCCTGTGGAAGCAACTTCATCTGCTGCATCAGTTAATGCTTTGGATGCTGTCCTCTCATCAGTTCTGCTTGGAATAAAGCTCAGCCAGAAGTGATACAGAAGTGTTTCAAGAACAGTGGATTTGTCACACAACACAAGAACATAATGTTTTGGCTCCATCAGATGTTTGGTCCATCTCCTTTGGAATAATTCAAAGGACTAAATATTCAAGGTTTTGTTGCAATAGTTGATGAGGTGGCAACCTATAATAAACTGAGTCAGAAGCAATTTTCCAAATAATAGTGAATAAAGTACAGAACAGTGTAAAAGTGAATGAAGTAGCAGATAAAGTGGAATAAGCAAGTATCAGTGACATAGAAATTGCAGAGACTCCAAAAGAAGAGGATGTCAGGCATCTGATAATGCAGTTGGAATCATTTGCTATGGAAAAATGCCCAGGTGTGCTGAGTAGTATAGTCAGCAGTGAGAATTCTTCCTCCACTTATATTTGTAATAAGAATAGACCAAGATTGGCTTTTTTTTTCAGAAAGAATGATTAAACCATGAGAAAACAAAAAATGTATTGATTTTGTATGATACTGCATATATGATTTTACTGTTTTGATTATGTATGATTTTATATGATACTCTCTAATAAAAGCTATTCCAGAAAGTAAAATAAATGAATGTTTCAGTACAGTAGGCCTAGTTCCTTATGCTGACCACCTCTGTATGTTGACCAGTTTTTTATAGTCCCTTGGTGGTCAACTACAGAGGTTGTACTTTAAATATTTTTATACATTGTTGAGTTTAGTTTGCTACTATTTTGTTGAGACCTTTTTGCCTATGTTCATAAGCTATATCATTATGTAGTTTCCCTTTCTTTTAATGTCTTTATCTGATTTTGACATATTAATCAGGTTAACAATAGAATGAATTAGGAAATAGTTCTTCTGCTTCTATATTCTTGAATAGATTGTAGAATATTGTAGAGTATTGATATAATTTCTTTGTTAAATGTTTGGTAGAATTCATATATGAGATGGTGCTCTCTATTATGTTAATTATTGATTAACTATTAATTATTAATTCAATTTCTTTAATAAATATAGGCCTATTCAGATTATCTATGCCTTCCTGTATAAATTCGTACAGATCGTACACTTTAAGGAATCTATTCATTACATATAGATTATTAAGTTTGTAGGCATGGAGTTAATAATAATATTCTTTTGTTATCCTTTAATGTTAGTGGAATCAGTAGTTATAGCCTATCTAATATTAGCAATATTAGTAATTTGTGTACATTTTCTTTTTTCTCTGCCTGGCTAGAGGTTTATCAATTTTATTGACCTTTTCAAAGAACAAACTTTGGTTTTGATGATATTTCCTATTTATTTCCTATCTTGAATTTTGCCAATCACTGCTTTCATTGTAATTATTTCTTTTCTCCTGCCTATCTTGAATTTAATTTGCTCTTCTTTTTATAGTTTCTTAAAATGTAAGCATAGATGATTTTCTCTAATGTGTGTTCATTCAATTCTACAAATTTCCCCTTAAGTACTGTTTTTAATTCATTCTATGAATTTTGATGTCCAATTTTAATTGCATTTAGTTTAAAATATCTTTAAGGTTCTCTTGAAACTTTGACACATATGCTATTTAGAAGTGTGCTGTTTAAAGTATTTGATAGTCTCTCAGATAGCTTCTCATTATTGATTTCTAGTTGAATTCTATTTTGGTCTGAAAAAACACTTTGTATGATTTCTGTGCTTTCAAATTTGCTGGAGTGTGCTTTGTGGCCAGAATGTGGTCTATCTTGGTGAATGTTCTGTGTGAGTTTGAGGAAGCAGAGTAAGTAAAGACAGCTGTATATACATTGCTAGATGTGGTAGCATTAAGTTTGCATGGGTTCTCTTATTTTTTTAAATATTTTCATTAAGCTATAATATACATGCTATAAAGTTGAAATATCTTAACTGTTTAGCTCAGTAAACTTTTACAAAGTGAACACACCCATATAACCACTATCCAGATGAAGAAATAGAACATAACTAGTAATCCACTAGCAATTACATTAAGTTTTACCCTACAATGCCTTCTTCAGATTGGTGATTAGAAGCAGTGTCTGGGGAAAAGGTCTTATAAGCGGATACTTGATAGGACAAACTACAGTCTTACTACTCTACTTGAGCCAAATATACTGAATTCATCACCTTGAATCTCTATCACACAGTCAAATTTTTTTCTCTCTCAGTCAGCACCAAGCTGAGTGACTGGCCTGAGAGAGGGACCTCAAGCTTCATCCTTGAGAGATGACTGGATAACATGCCTATCAGTCCATTATGGATGTAATTTCCAGTTCACAATTAAAAGTGAGCACAGGGGGTCCATGAGATAACACAGTAAAATTCCTTGGTCACAAAGATAAGTCTCTGACCTGTTATGCAGCAGCAAAACTTAACTCCTCTTGGTGATCAGGATCAATTAGTTGTGCCAGTATGATCTTTGCTAAGATCCACTAGAATAAGAAATTCCAAATTATGCACACAGCGGGTGGGAGGGTGAGTTGACAATTTCAAAGTGCTTTATAGCCACATGTATTTAGTGGTTACCACACTGGAAAGTGCAGAGAAACATTCCTATCACTGCAGAAAATTCTACTGAACAGCTCTGCTCTAGGCTTACACATTCTACTAGTTTCAGACACATATAATGGCTACTGATTACATATGTATATACATATATATATACACATATATACATGTCGTATATACATATCATATATACATGTATATATGTGTGCATACATATATAATGCCTAAATGTATATACATTTTGAAAAAGAAAAAACTGTACTAAATTATAATACTCAAGTCACATTTGACTTCTGCAATTACAAGAGATATAAGATATAATACATATGATAACAAACATTATAGGTATATACTGAGTATTGCAATTTTAATACAGTTTTTTTTCCTTTCTTAAAATGTGTATTCATTTTCTGGCACCCTTTGTATATCCTCACATACATATTAAATATGTACACAATCTCTCGTAGGACCCACCTTCATAGGTCTGATTACTCGCCTCTTCCTCAGACTTTCATGTCTATGCATCTATTGACAGCACACTACAACAATCTCATTGAGTGATATGTATCATCTCTAATTTGACACACTAGCTGTGCCCTTGTGCTCTCGGACTGCTGATTTCTAGGCTATGTCACATGTGGCAGGACAAGTAGATCACATGGTTATGCATCCTTTGTCACATCTCCTTCACCATAAAATGGCTCCCTTGAGCTGAGGTGAAGTCAGAAAATCAGATATGCTTTGTCAGCATGAAGTTCATATTCTTTGAAGCATGAAGTCATATCAGGGGCTCACAATCATTCCCATCTGCCACTAGATGAACATTCATCAGCAAGAGTGACCGGATTTTCCTTGGTACAAGGAGGCCAATGCTCTTGGGCCTATGCACAGCTTCCATTTCTTTATCAGAACTATTCCTCTCATAGGCCCATGGTGCTTGCTCTTTCCACGCACTTGTAGACCGCTTCTTCTAAAGATGTTCTCTAGTGACCATTAGCCTAATAAACAAAGATCCCCAGTCTTCATAAGCCTGATTACATACCTTTTCTCCAGACTTCTTATCTCTAGTCTTGTTCCATCTGATGGAATGTTTAAAGTACAAACATTCACTAGGTCAGTGGTTATACACCACACACCAGGGGCTATGTTAACCTGTTTTATTAAAGACTCTGTTTCTGGTACAGAGGCTGTGACTGGTATTACCCCTGGATTGAGTTTGTAGTCGTCTACCATCATCTACCTTATGTAGGGGCAACACTGGTGAATTAAATGGATTGTAATGAGAAGCACCAGTCTTGTATCACTTAAGTCTTTGAGAGTTGTAGTAATATCTGCCATGCCACCAAGATGCAGTATTTGCAATCTTGATTGAGGAGGGGGACATTTTCAGTGGTTTCCAGGGAAAACTTTGATCTTTCCTACTCTTTTCTATGAGTCAAACAATAAATGTAAGAGTTCTGCCAGTTGTTAAGCGTGTCCATCTTGATCATGAATTTGGGAACTGGGGAAGTAACTGCCAAGTGAATCTATGGATTCAGTGAGCCTACTACCAGACAGACCAGAGTGAGTATTCTGCTAATTGTATCTCCATTGCCTCTGTCTCACTGCCATTACTGAACCCAGTAGGCCACCACTTATCACTGTGAATGTTTTTAAAATGGAAGGGAGAGTTTTTATACTATGAACTCACAAGGCTACTCTGACTAGAAGTTTAGAGGTCCTAAGCCTTTTGTCTTTATAATAAATCATTTACCTAACATTATCAGTAACCACACACACATATTTGTTTGGTGTGAAGATTTTTTTTAACTTAATCCCCCCCATTAGATTACAAATTTCTTGAATGAAGAGATGTCATATGTGTTCATCTGTGATGTTTGCATGAAGCCTACATACTAATAATTGGTTGATAAATGTCAAGTAAAGGAATAATGCCCTTTAGAGGTTTTCTATTCTTATGACTGCATGACTGACTCACACTCATTTGCCAATAATACTAAGTGGAAGTGGTTTTAAAATAAACCTACTGGATATGACATTCTTTAACCCAAAAATATTGGCCCCCAAATTTGGACATAATGTGATGGATCATACATCATTCAAAACACAATTGATCTCAAACACAAAGTATGGCTTTAGCCTGTCACCAAATGCTGGCTCTAATTTTTCTTACAAGAGTTCATTTTCATACAGAGGAAAGGAGACATGCCACCAGTTGAACCACAGTTGGACAGTTTAAAGCCTCTACTATTTGGAAAGACCTGACTCAAGCTCCCTCTCAGGTGCACTGAGACAAATAACTTAATCTCAGGTTCTGAGGGCAGGGGTTCAAATCACATCAGAAAATGGAGCCTCCTTTTGAACTGAAAATTTGAGTATGAAAAAAATTTTTCTAGAAGGGGCAATTCTGAGATGACTAAAAAGCAAGTTTGTTACCTCCAGTAACAAATAAACAAAGTAATTGTATTATCTAATCTTGACAAAAATCAAGTACTTCAAACATGAAAAGTCAGCACCTGTGGGTGCTATAATTATTCCACTCTCATTTCCTTGCAAAATGTGTGTTTTCATAAACTGCTTTTAATAAAGGAATCAAAATTCTTCTTTTTCATATTTTTAGGCAGCACAATCACTGGCTCACTGACAATCCAAGGCAGTTGTCTTCTCATACACTTAGTCTTCCTGTTAGTTAGAGCTTCTTGACAGCAAGATCAGGGTGAGATAAATTGACTTCAACATTTTTGTTAAAAATAAAAAAAAAACCCACAAACCTGGCCCATCATGTCCAACTGGCAGGAATATAAATAGCTGATATACTTTAGTATGCATAAAGCCAAACAAAGGCCAAAAAAGATGTTGTCTAAAGGTGATTAGAATGTGTGTGTTTATGGGAACAAGATGTGGCCACCCTCTGGCACAGAGTCCATCTGATTTGGTCTGTTTATAAATAGAATTCCAAAGTGAACAAACCCACTTCCTGTTAGTCTCTCTCAATCTCCTTTTTCCTCCCTAAAGTATGAATCTGATGTCTTACCCTGTTTGGAAAAAGAAAATGCTGTTTGTCATTTATCAAAATCTAAACAGCTGCAACCCAACAATGTTAGTTTAGTTTTAATACTAAGTAAATAAATGTGAGCAGTGATTATATTATACAAACATGTGGACCTGGGGTTCAAATTCAATAAATGTTACTTCTAAATCAAGGTTTCATATTATCGTAAGCTCCTTTATGTTTTATAACTGTGCTAGCTCAGTATTAATATTCTGTAGATATAGCATTTTAAGTACTTCCCAGGCCATAGTGCTAAGACTATTTGAAGATCTTTTTCTCTTAAAAGTTAAAAATTAAGAGTTATTTGAAAAGGTGCTGGCTTAAAAATCATGGCATTATTCAAGGTATCATTATACTTTCCCGATCAGATGTAAAGTGAACAGGAAAAACATGGGAATATGTCTGTAATTCCACCCATGCGACTCATCCTTAACTCACAGTAATTTGTAGTTAAGACTTGCTTCACTCATTAGCCAGTCATTTCAACGCACTTATATTTTGGATCAAACTCTGGGTCATTTCAGTGTTTTAAAAATTCAATGTTATAAAAGCCATTTTATACAAAAAGATGGTGATCAAGGCCATCTGTCAACAATATTTATTATGAACTTCCGTGTGCCATTTCCAATTTATATTCTTCAAAAAGCAAAAGTGGTCTGTCTTTGACAATTGAAGGGTGTTTGAAGTAAATTACATGGTAAAATAGCTTGAATTAGGTAATGGTCTTTTAAGAACCAAGCTAATATAAATCCATTAAAAAACTAATTTTGAAATTAAAGTTCTATTTTTCTGATCCTATTGAAACATGTAAATATAGAACCAATTTGGAGAGACTCTTATGTTTACAAAAATATACTGTGAATGAATACATTCTTTTCTTCTTATTAAGAGTAATTTAAGCATAAAGTTTTCTGGGGTTGACCAGGATTGCTGTGTAATAACTTTTGGGTCATTATTATTTTTCTGTTAATCCTCTAGGAAACTCCTAACTGTAGCTTTCTAACCTATTTAGTTTTCCCAACTCCATTACTGTACCTGTGTTTTTAGCAAGCCAGAAGGAAATAAAATGTTATATTTTAGTTTCTAAGTTGTTAGGTAATGAGAACCCATGTCAAGACATGATATAGAGAACTGTCCACTACCTACAGATAGTGAACTTCAACCCGGATATAGAGAACTGTCCACTACCTAGACATAGTGAACTTCAAGCTGGATATAGAGAACTGTCCGCTACCGAGAGATAGTGAACTTCAAGCCGGATATAGAGGACTGTCCACTACCTAGAGATAGTGAACTTCAAGCCAGATAGTGACATCTTGGGGTCAGTGCCCAACCATGAAAAGCAAGAGTATGGAAGTACTTCTGATTACAGCCATGACAGAGTAGTAGACTTACCTTGCTACTTTAAAAACTAGAAAATTGGATCAGTTTTCAAATGCTGGACAATACATAGTAAAGGACAACAATACCTACCAGAAGGAAAACAAAGAAAAGTAAACACTATGAGTACTCCATCTCAAAATACTGAAAACATCTTCAGCTTGCAGATCAGGAATATGGAATGCATTCAGAGCCTGTGGTTTCCTTGAATTGAGAAGACAGACTTTGGAATTCAAGTAGGTGGTTAGTGTTTTCAGAGCAAAGTACCAGAGAGGAGAAAGTTTCACAGAGAAAGCATGAGCAATGCAGAAATCTACAATGGAAAAACCTCAAGTCTTTACCTGAGTCCTGTCTTGTGTATGCCCTAAGACAAGGGGAAGATGACGAGAATGACAAATAAGTAGGTGGAATAATCTCCACATCTTATACAAAGCTAGGAATAGTTTGCTTTCCCATCACCCAGAGACAAAAGACCTTCTAATACACAAAATACTGACCATGGTCTTCAGAAAGGTATTGTCTCGGTAGTGGGAGATAATTAGTGGGAGATAATTGACTCCAGAACCAAAGGTGTTCTGGATTCACCCTAATAATACTCAAAACCAAGGTTCAAACTGATTCTAAGTAAATTCATTTCATCTCAGACCAAAAGCCAAATATATTTAATAAAAATACAAAAATTTTTCAAAGAAACAGAATATAATACCTAAGAAAATTACCGGGTAGAGGCAAGAAAATATAAGCTATATCCAAGAGAATGTAAATCAATATAAACTGATGCAGACATGACACAGAAGATAAAATTAGTACACAAAGACATTAAAACAATTACTATAAATATATTTCAGATGTTCAGGAAAGCAGAAAAGAGAATGAGCATGATGGGGAAAGGAATATCATATATAACAAAGATTCAAATCCAGCTTTAATATATGGATAATGAGCTATCTAAGAATAAATAAACTGAATAGGATCAACGACAGATTTGATTTTCCAGAAGAAAAATTACTAATGTGAAGAAATACCCATAACATACTATAGAAAAATAATATAAAATAGTAAACCGAACATTAGAAGCTACGAGCTATTAAATAACATTAAGTGACATCCCCATAAAGAGAGGAGAAGTGAGAAGAGGCAGAAAATAAATTGAAAATGTAATGGCTGCAAATTTCTCAAATTTAGTGTACATTATAGATCCACAAATAAAAAAAGCAACAAATTGCAAAAAGAATGAATGTTAAGAAAGCCACATCTAGCACCCGGCACAGTGGCTCACGTCTGCAATCCTAGCACTCTGTGAGGCCAAAGCTGGAGGATTTCTTGAGCTCAGGAGTTTGAGACTAGCCTAAACAAAAGCAAAATCCCATCTCTAAAACTAAAAAGCAGCTGAGCACTGTGATGGGTTCCTGTATGCTAATGGGGAGGTTGAGGTAAGAAGATTGCTTAAGCCCAAGAGTTTGAATCTTAAAAGCAACTAGAAAAATGATGCATTACAGAAGAACAAATTTAAAAACAACAGAAGACTTATATACTAAAACAGTGCAGAATAACAAATAGTTGAGCTAAATCTCTAAAGTACCAAAAGAAAGGGAAAAAAATTGTCAACCAAAAATTCTATATTCTGTAAAGACACCTTTCAAAACTGAGGACAAAATATAGACTATTGACAATGTATAAAAGCAGAGAGAACTCACTACGAGAAAATAAAAGTTTAACAAAAATCTGATGATTAATCCAAAAGAAGGAAGGAAAAGGAAAAAAGACAACAAAGGAGAGATGAGGTAAATGAAAGCAAATTTCAAAATGTCATCTTTTTAAGCCCAGTTATATCAATATTCACATTTAATGTAAATAGTATAAATACTCTAAACAAACCCAGAGGTAATCAAATTGGATAAATAAGCAAGACTTCAATCATGTTGGCTAAAGAATTCTTCTTTTAAAAAAGAAAATTCAGAATATTATGTTTTGTTTATATGCTTTTTTTTTTACAGATTGAGTCAAAATTATAAGTGTACACTTCAGCTAGATAGTGGGTCACTGTACCCAGTAGGTGTGAATTTACCCTTGTCCTCTCCTCCTGCCCCCCAGATTGGTTTTCATTGAGATTCACTTCCACATGTGCACTTAAACTTCAGTGTGGATAGATAAGTTCTATTGAGTACATATGTTTGTGTTTCCATTCTTAAGATGTTTTATTTAGAAGAATGGTTTCTAGTTCCACCCAGATTGTCACAAAATATACTAAATCACCATTTTTTATGACTGAGTAGTACTCCGTGATATGCGTATACCATATTTTAATAATCCATTCACTTATTGGCGGGCACTTGGGTTGTTTCCATGTCTTTGTTACTGTGAATCATGCTGCTATAAACATTGAAGTGCAAATGTCATTTTTATAAAATGACCCTTTTTCCTTTGATGTATATACCCACCAGTGGGATTACTGAATCAAATGCTAAATCAACTTGAAGTTCTGTGAGGTATCCCTATAAAACTTTCCATAGAGGTTGTTCTAGTTAACAGTCCCACCAATGGTGTGTAAGAGTTCTTTTTCTTTGCATCCACAGGAGCATTTCTTGCTTTGAGACTTTATAACGTGAGCCATTCTCACTGGGGTTAGTTGATATCTCAGTGTAGCTTTGATTTACATTTCCCTGATGCTTAGAGACATTGAACATTTTTTTCTAATGTTTGTTGGCCATCAGTCTATCTTTGTTAGAAAAATTTCTGTTCATATCCTGTGGGGTTATTTGATCTTTTCTTGTTACAGGGTTATTTAACAGAGTTACTTAATCTTTTCTTGTTAATTTGCTTGAGTTCTTTGTAGATTCTGATCAGTCCTTTATCAGAGGTATAGCATGCAAATATTTTCTCTAATTCTGTGGATTGTCTATTTGCTCTTTTGATTGTGTCCTTGACTGTGCAGAAGGTTTTTACTTTGATCAGGACCCATTCATTTATTTTTGCTCTTGGTGTGATTGCTTTGGGGGTATTCTTCATGAATTCTTTGCCTAGGCTGATATCTATAAGAGTTTTTCCAGCATGTTCTTCTAGGATTCTTATATTTTCCTGCCTTAGGGTTAAGTCTTTTATCTACGATGAGCTAATTTTTCTGAGTGGTAACAGATGCAGACCCTGTTTCAGTCTTTTACAGGTGGCTATCCAGTTGTCCCAGCATCATTTATTGAACAGATATTCTTTTCCCAAGTATATGTTTTTATCTGTTTTGTCAAAATCAGATGAGAATATGAGGATGATTTAATCTCTGGGTTCCTGTTACAGAACTCAACTTTCAATATGAGAGCACAGTAAGTTTAAAGTAAAAAATATAGAGTTCGGTAGCCGGAGAAGAGAGCGGACCCCAGAGAGCCCTGAGCAGCCCCACCGCCACCACCAGCCTAGTTACCATCACACATCGGGAGGAGCCGCAGATGCCGCACCCGGTCCCAGTCACCATCACCGCAACCAGGAGCAGCCAGGCCCAGACCCAACAGCCGCCCGCTGTCCCCGCCCTCAGCGCTGCCGACACCGAGCCCTACTGGCAGCGGCGCAGGGAGCGGTGGCCCGGTGGCCTCACATCGGTGGTGCCTGCCGTCAGGGACAAGAAAGTCATCGCAACGAAGGTTTTGGGAACAGTAAAATGGTTTGGTGTAAGAAACGGATATGGTTTCATCAACAGGAATGACACCAAGGAAGATGTGTTTGTACACCAGACTGCCATAAAGAAGAATAACCCCAGGAAGTCCCTTCGCAGTGTAGAAGATGGAGAGACTGGAGTTTGATGTTGTTGAAGGAGAAAAGGGTGCGGAGGCAGCAAATGTTACAGGCCCTGGCGCAACTCCAGTTCAAGGCAGTAAATGTGCAGCAGACTGAAACCATTATAGGGGCTATCCACGTCGCAGGGTCCTCCATGCAATTACCAGCAGAATTACCAGAATAGTGAGAGCGGGGTAAAAGAACAAGATATCGGAGAGTGCTTCTGAAGGCCAGGCCCAACAATGCTGGCCCTACCGCAAGCGAAGGTTCCCACCTTACTACAGGAGGAGACCCTATGGGCGTCGACCACAGTGTTCCAACCCTCCTGTGCAGGGAGAAGTGATGGAGGTGCTGACAACCAGGGTGCAGGAGAACGAGGTAGACCAGTAAGACAGAATATGCATCGGGGTTATGCACCACGATTCTGCAGGGGCTCTTCTCACCAAAGACCGCCCAGAGAGGACGGCAAGGAAGAGGATAAAGAGAATGAAGGAGATGAGACCCAAGGTCGCAACTTCAATTACCAACGCAGACGCCCAGAAAACCCTAAACCACCAGATGGCAAAGAGACAAAAGCAGCCGATCCACCAGCTGAGCATTGGTCCGCTCCAGAGGCTGAGCAGGGCGGGGCTGAGTAAATGCCCGCTTACTATCTCTGCCATTATCCGCTTTAGTCATCCAACAAAAAGAAACAAATATGAAATTCCAGCAATAAGAAATGAACAAAAGATTGGAGCTGAAGACCTTAAGTGCTTGCTTTTTGCCCGTTGACCAGATAACTAGAACTATCTGCATTATCTATGCAGCATGGGGTTTTTATTATTTTTACCTAAAGAAGTCTTT